>APFE031055544.1:0-28928 GCA_000404065.3 Pinus taeda | reverse complement strand
GCAACCTGCAGAGAGCTACAACTCTCTCTCATTTTCCAGTCTCTCCTGGAAGGGAGCTACAACCCCCTACTTATTTTCTCTCGAGGATCACTTTTCATAAATTTTCAAATTGGATCCATAAAACATCAAGAGATCATCAAGTACAAGAAAATCACCCAGTCAACTGCAGTAACCAGATCAACAGTAACAGTAAACTAAACCCAGAACACCTTATCAACAAAAAATTTAGCCAACAAAAGATCTTAAGACAGATACGCAGTTTTTCTTTCTCTGGTCTGCGTGCGTACGCACTTCTCCTTCTGCTTCCCTGCATATACCCGCAGAGACCCTTCTGCCACAGTGCATACCCACGCACTGTCTCTTCAATCACGCTGCGTACTGTTACTGCAGACACGCACCCATAGATACTATCGCGCCACGTACTGCTACTGTGGCCATGCACCCATAGATGCTATCGCATCGCGTACCTACGCACCTACGGCTTCTGAAGCGCCGCGTACTTTCCCTGCGCCTACGCACCTGAACCTTTGGCGCGCTGCGTACCCACACACTGCGCCTTCTTCTGCTCTGCGTACCCACGCACTTCACCTTCTCTTGCTCTACGTACCCACGTGCTTCGCCTTCTTCTGCTCTACGTACCCACGCAGTTGCACCGTTAATCACTTGCGTACTTCTGATTAGGGCCGAAATGGCAGTCCCCCAGTGTGCCACCGATAGTCAGATGCTCAGATCTAATCATGCGCTCGAGAGATTATCCTTCATAGATTCACTTTTAACTTCACTGGAACAATAACCCGATATTTCTGATCTTAAGATATTCAACTTGCAAAAGATACTTAGCCAAGTGATCTCCTTTGCTTTATATAGGCAAGCTCTTCCTAAAAACATGGATCAATACCATAGATAACCAATACAAGGGGCCCAAAAACAAGGGGCTCAATAATAATAATATAAAGCAATACCACGAGCCAAAACCATGGAATCAAGAACGGCGGGCTAAATACCACGAGCCAAATATAAGAAAACCCCACATGAGCGTGCTTTACTGCCTTGAAGTGTGTGCACTGGGGTCTGCACCTACTGAACGGGTAACCTACGGGTATGATCGCACCTCCTGTATGGGCAACCTGCGGGTCCGCGCCTTTTGAACCATTCACCTGTGAGCCTCTTAATTTCCATCATTTTGAGAGCCTGAACAGACCATTGCCACTTGGGTGAGTTTCCATCAAGTACAACACCTGTATCATAGAGCCATACCAGAATCATAATGCCAAGAGACATATATGCGACTGTGCAGAGTCTAACTTGCATATATACGCGACTTCTCTTTATGAAACTTGCATATGAGATTGAGAACACTAAAGGTTTACATTTTCAGCTTCCTCTGAGTCTGTTATGTCTGTACATTGTGCTTTGCCACATCTTTCAAACTGTGCTTCCTTCTTCTTCCATATCTTCAAGTGTGAAGATGTTTTCTCCTTTTGGTATGGTGCCTGTACTTTGTTCCTGCATTCCTTTGCTATATGTCCCAGCTTGTTACATGCATAACATCTTACATTTTTCATATTCCTTTTGTAGAAATCAACAGCTTTGTGACCAAACATATTGCAAGAAAAACAATATCCCTTAAAGTACCTGGAACGTGATGATCTTTCTGTGTGATGGTCTTGAACCTTTCTACTTCTGCATCTGGTTGCAACATGTCCAAGATTATGACATACATAACATTCAACATTATTCATTTGAGTAAATGACCAACTATCACTTCCATAGTTAGGAGTAAAAGATTTTCTTTCCTTGGTTGTTGATGGGATTGACCTCTCATCTCCTTGTTGAGCATTTCAGATTTTGCATTAGAGTTCCTTGTCTTACTTCGTGAACTAGATTCACCTTCAACATATTCATGAAAACCAAGACCAGTTTTGATAGCAGCAGAAGGACTACTAAGAATATCATCCAAGATATTAGTATTATCTTGAAATCGTAAGAGCTTATTCTTTTCTTCTAATTTATCTTTTAGAATATTTACCTCAACCTGATGTTGCTCTTCCTTTTCAAGATATTGTTTCTTCATGATTCCTTCAACTTTTCTCCCTTCTTCCAATTGATGACTTAATTCAAGAACTTTTTTTTCTTGTTTTTCAAGAGCTTGGAGTAGTTCTTTATTTTGCTTATTTGATTCTTCAAGATCTTCTTTTAGCGAGAGGATCTTAGCTTCAAGACTTTAATAGTAACTGGATATTTCTTTGAGTTTCTTGATTGTTGTGCTCCTTTCATTTACTTCATTTCTTAACGATGTCACTTCAACCTGCAACTTTTGACATTGATCTTCATTTTCCTTGAATAGCTTTCTTACCTTGTTTCCTTCCTCTAGTTGAGATTTTAGTTTGGTAATTTCTTCTTTAGAGACACATTCCCTTTTGTGCAATAGATCTTGTTGATCTATAATCTTGTATGTAATCCTTTTAAATTCTACCTCTATTTGATATCTTTCTTGCTCACCCATAAGAGAAAATTCAGTTGTTTCGCTATCACTTTCATCATCTTCAAATGGATAGAGAAATGTATCACCAGATGGTAAAAAATTCATACCTGATAGTTCTTTTGCTTGTTCATATTCATTATGAGGTGATTCTGAATATGAAGTGTTGCTTCCACATATTCCCCAGTCGATTCTCCCACTGTCATAGTTCTTCTGAGATGTCTTCTTCTTCTAAGGCGCTTTCTTCGTTAGCTTCTTTCCCATTGTTCTACGGATCTCCTTCAAGCGATCAAGCTTCTACCAAAGGAGCGGTTCTAATACCAATTGTTGGAAATAATACTGAGAGGGGGGGTGAACTAGTATTATCAAATCAAACACTTTTTCATTTCCATACTCAGATTCATATACGCTACTTCAGTTAAGGGAACCCACGTGTGCACGCAACTATGTCTAATGCAACTTGTAGGTTTTAACCTCGTACAGAAATTACTTGCATACGAATTCTAAATCACAGGAAAAATAAAAATGCGAGAGCATAACACATAAAACATGTATACAGAAAAATTTCCCACTGGATCCCAAAACTGGGACTACCAGCTTGATTTTTTTCATTATTATGTTCCTTTCAATGTTATAATACATATTTATACATGCCGAAGCACCCAATACCATGGACCGAAAACCATCGCGTCAAAAACCATGGACTGAAAACCATCGCGTCCAAAAAACATGTGCGAAAATCATCCACAAAACCATAGGTGGGTCCGCCCAACCTAACATAGGGTCCAAAACCAAGATTTTCCGGGGCGCTGCCCCGGACCCCATAAAGTGGGGTTACGGGTACCCCTCAAACCCCCTGTTAACTATGTGGAAAGAATATAACACAACCCAACACGTTGAAGGCCGTAGAGGCTAACACAAAGGACATAGAGGCTTACGCAGGCAATGTAGAGGCTAACGCTAGGCTTTAGAGGCAGCGTTGGCGAGATTCTATGGGGTAGACTAAGAGAAGATCAGTGGGGAGAGGGTGATGCAGTTCCTGAAGAGTGACATAGTTCCAGAGCAGTGCTTGGAGCAACTTTCGTTGTCCAGCACAAGGAACAGTCATAATCACTATGGGGTTGATCATCTGGTTGCTGATTTGGCAGAATATATGTCTCTAGATATAGGTACTACTGCCGAGGACATTCTTTGTTGGGTGAGCCATTTCTGGCACCCTAGTTGTATTCACGAAATCTGCTTAATAATAAAACCTACATATCTGCTGCACCGATTTTCCCGCATTGCGTTTTTCTGGGGATGATTGTCCAAAAATAACGGTGTCCCTTGTGTTATTGTTTCTGTTTACTTTAGTGCATGAGTTGTATATCTGTGAAGGTTGCATTTGTGTTTACTTTGATGTTTATGCAATTAAATAACTTGTTAATGTAAAGAACAAGTAGGAGATAGTAAACCAGAAATTGCAGTAGGGGTTTCTAATGTGTTAGATTCAGGAATTTTCACATGGATATGGGAAACTTCTTTCCCTTGGGGTTTAATGAAAATATGTTGATGAGTTTGACAACACTGCAAATCTCTTGTAAATGAGGTTGTATCTCAAATCTTAAATGTTATTTATGATTTGTTGAAAGTAATCAAGACATGTTCTTTCCATAGCAGGAATTTAATATACCTTTCTCATTTCCCTGTTGGACTTGTTACCGCTCAAACTAGCAGGGGACCTAAGGGGAAAATGTTAGGCCAAGGGCAACAAATGAAGACTTAGTCCATTGTCATCTCAGCTAAGGCTCCCTTCTTTACGTACTTTCACCGATGGGAGGATAGCTGGTATATCGTGGAGTCACAAATGAAGGATAAGTTAATGAAATGATGGGGAGTGACCCTAATAATCCCTTTCCTGGAAGAGTTAGAAAGATAAGGTTTGTTAGCTTTCTAAGCAAGCTACAATGTCTTCTAAGGCAAGGGAGGGAGGATTTAAGGGTTAGGTTTGTTGAAGAATCTAGGGAAAATTAAGTTAATGAGATTCTTCTTGTCATGATAACCATTTGTGAGGTATCTTCAACTTTCCTTATTACCACAATCTTCGCTTGTTATTATTAAAGTGTTTCTTCAATTCATCAAATAGTTACCAAAACAAAAGAGACAAGAACACATGATGTTGGATTTCTGCTACGGCCAAAACCTCTCACTCTTTGAGATGAAAACCCACACAAAATTTTTCTTATAGAGATTCCAATTGACAAATACCAAGACCAAGACACCAATCCTCTTCTTTGTCACTGCTGAGATCATCATCATTGCCACTAAAGTCATCACTGCTGCAACACCAAGATCATCACCACCGCACCACCGAGATCATTATTGTTGCACCCTCACCAAGATCTTCACCATAACCACGAGATCTGAGATATATATATGAGAGTTGCACTTAGATTCACCGAGATAATGATCTTCTCCATCAAGGTCATGACTATATCTATACTAAGATCATAATTACATCTATGCCGAGATTATGACTGCTTATGGACTATATACTAAGATAGAGTGTGTCTTTATGAGATCATTAAGATACTCCTTATCACAAGTATGCTGAGACTGTAAGGAGACAGGTCCGAGCCTCACTGTGAGAATACCGAGATCATTTTCATCATAGATATGCCCACACTGCTAGGAGATAGGTCCAAGATCTTTTCTGTGATATCCACTGAGACTATGACAGTGTTCTTCCCTGCACTGAGACTGTAATTACTCATTGCAATCACCCACGAAGTTGTAGAGGTACTCGAGATTCTATACTCCTGTAATGCGGATTTCAAACCTCTATACCCATCCGAAAAATTCAGAGAATCCAAGTTCTTGTCCTATACTTTTGCGCAGACCATAGCTTGGTATTTATAATGGTTTGACCCACATATTAAGCCAACATGACAGTGAAACGTTGTGTCTCCTTATATGAGCCGACATGACTATGTTTTAATTTGATTTTGCATGCTGAGATGACGAAGAGGATTGTGCTTGTCATTTGGAGGGTTTCTTGACATTGTTTCTGACTCAAATACATTTGATACATGCCCAAGAAGGGTTCTTCATCTCTTTGACCTCTAAAGATAAATCCTAAGGCTCTCAATGGGAGCCATCTATACATAAAAAATTATTGCTCATGAAACCCATGAAGCAAGCAAAATAATAAATTCATTTTCTTGTTTACAAAAATCATAATTACAATGTCTTTATGGAGACTGAACCTAGTTACCCTTTCTTCAACAAGGTTTATGGGATATGACTTACGAAGGAACTTTCCAATCCCTAAAATCCTTATTGTAATCGGTATCCCAAGTGGTTCTTAAAGAATTGCCTTTTCAAAGGAACGAGACCACATAGGACCAAGTGGACCTGGTGTTGAAAAAGTGTAACTAGGTTCGGTCTTCATAATGACATGTAATTGTCACTTTTGTAAATGATGTAATGAATAAAATAAATTATGTTTGTAAGCCTTGCTTCATGGATTTCATGAGCAAGTGATTTTATTTTAGATGGCTCCTATTGAGAGCCTTAGGATTGGTCATTAAAAGTCAAAGAGTCTATGTCATATATGAGGAACTCTTATTGGGGATATAAAAATGTATATGAGTCAACTAAGTGTCTAGAAAGCCCTCCAATAACAAGCACAATCCTCTTCTCTTGATGTCAGCTTCTATATCAGTGACAAACTCATGTCGACTCACATTAAGGAGACCCACCCATTCAAATGCGCATGTCGGCTTGAGTATATGGACAAACCACTACATATAAGAAGTTAGGCTCTTCGCATAAAGACAGTCAAGATCTTCACATATCTCTGAATTTTCAGGAGCAGGAAAAGAGACTCGAGTTACCTCTGTTTCAGTGAAGGCTACAAGGTTACATGCTACATTTCTATAAGGGAATTCAGATCCCTCTTATCTAGAGATCACAATAACAACGAAAAAGAAGTTTTGGTCTTTCTAACTACAGTCAGAAATTCGGTGGTCTCTCACAGTGATTTCGGAGGACAAAGGCAGTGAATAATTCGGATTACCTCTATTCGGGTGGCCTAGTGCAGAAGACAAGTTCATATAGAAGAATGCAGTGACATTGTTTCGGTGTTGAGGAGAGTCCACTCTTCGGTAAGATAAGAAGACTATATTTCGATTCAATTTCTGTTTAGATAAAGAAGTCTCCGTGCTGCCACAGGGAGAAGGATCCAATGCTAACCTTGCTCAAGTCACAGCCTCAATGATGCTACAGTTTGAGCATGATTACCATTCATGAACTCTCGGTGCTCCTACAAAGTAACAAGATCTCAATACAGTGATGAAGTCATTAATGGTATTAAAATGATGGATTTCGGAGCTCTCTCATTGCTATCACAATGAAGGTCTCAAGTGATGTAGTCTCAACAGTGGAAGAGGAATCTAGAAGAAAGAAGCAGAAGAGTACTTGTGTCTTGATCGTGGAGTGGCTAATAGGTCAAGGTTCTTGGTCATGGTATTCGTCAATTGGAATCTCTATAAAATAATTTGTGTGGGTTTTCCTCTCAAAGAGTGAGAGGTTTTGGCACTGGCTCATAGCCTACATGATGTGTCTCTTGTCTATTTATGTTCATGCATTGGTCACTGTTTGATGAAGAAGATCACTAATAATCTAACATGAAGAAGATCCTAATCTAAAGAAGTAAAATGCATTCACAAACAGTTACTAATCAAAGAGAAATCACCTAATGCTAATGCCCTAAATTTCTCAACATAGTATCAGAGCTAAGGTGTTGAAGTCAAAGGAAGGGCATCTAATCAAAA
Source organism: Pinus taeda (assembly GCA_000404065.3). Taxonomy (NCBI): domain Eukaryota; kingdom Viridiplantae; phylum Streptophyta; class Pinopsida; order Pinales; family Pinaceae; genus Pinus; species Pinus taeda. Next base: position 21,632 of record APFE031055544.1, on the reverse strand, counting down.
AGACACTCAAGAATCGAGTTTCAAGAAAGGTTATCAAAGCAAAAGATCAACATCTACATTAAAGAATAAAACCCTAGATCGAAGAAGCAATCTACAACAACAAAAGTTTTGGATCCTCTAATCATCATCAAAATAAGATCATCCAAAAGCAAGGTAGCTCAAAGGACTTTAAAGACGAACATCACATCATCTTGGAGAAAGTCGAAACCCTAGAAGCAATTCTGATTTGCACTCATTCACTACGAAAGTAGTTGAAGTATCTTAAAAGCAAGAAGGAATTATCATCATCTTTAAAGCTATGAGGCAAGTTCCCTCTCATTAAAGCAAGGATCCTCTCCTTGCCCTTGAAGAAGATCATCGAAAGAAGTAGCAAATACATCTTCTTCAACCATCATCAAAGAGATCAAGTAGAAGATTTCATCTTCACTTGTCAAGTAAGTACCTTTCATTATTTAAATAAAATTGGTAAAATGACTTCATATTTGTAAGGAAATCTATAAGTTGGTTGGGTCATCGAAATTCTTTGCATGAAAAAGGAGGATAAACATAGTCCTCAAAGAAAGTGAAGTCATTGAACACATCAAAAAGTCTCCTTTGAATTCATTGAAAGGGATTCTTATGAAAGGTCCCCTCATATAGCAATATTGGAGACATCAAAGAGATGTATATGATAAGCTCGTAAGAATGTTCTCTGAAGATGCGATAAAGAAGGTCACATGACTTATATCTGATCTACATAAAATTGGAGGTATCAAAAAATGAAGGATATCTTCATAAGGTCTCAACTGTGAGATTTGGGAGAGATGATAAGAAGATAATCATCAGTATTCTAAATGCACTAACTGATGAACAAGGTAACACATATCCACGAGGGTAAGAAAGTTACCTCATTTGACAACTTGTGGTTTCTATGCAAGATAGAAGAAGACAAGTTTAGGGCAAAAGTGTTGAAGGTTAAATGACTCAAACATTTGCAGAAAGGAAAGGGAAGTTTGAAAAATTTTGTTCCTCGAAAAAAGAAAGAAGAGCATAGCTGAGATTCAATGCTATGGATGTAAAATTATGGGCATTACAAAAAAGTTTGTCTTAAAGGGACAATATCCAAAGAAGAGAAGAAGCCCATATCACTGAAGAAGAGGAGGAAGCTGAAAAGAAGAAGCCCAAGAAAAGAGGAAGTAAGAGATCTATACTATGTATGAGATAGTCTCCCTCACAAAGGGTCTTGACATAGCTTCTAAATCTTATGTTATAGGGTATGGCTATAATAAATAATAAGATGCATTGTGCCATCATGGAAGCATTAGAAACAAGAGCTTGTGACATCACCATAAGAAACATGAAGGATGTCTGGTCATCAACTTTGAAGGATATAGCTCTTGGTGACCTCATTGAAAGATCAAAGGAAGAAGTCATCCAGGACAAGTCTCATCATACATCAGTTAAAAGGGGAAACATCTGCTGAATAAGGAGATGAGGGATGGAATCCTCATTGGAGGATTCATCGATCTAGAGAGGAAGCATGATGGTATGATGACCTGAGAGATGAAGTAGATCAAGGGGTTGAAGATCTTTTCAATCAAGGAAGTTGCTAAAAGAAGCCTAGATGGCCTAAAGAGGTATATATGCTTGTATTTAATATTATAATGTCATGTTGTATGGTTGCAGGTAACATGGATCACTACTTCTATCTTGAGATGCATGATCAAGAAAAAAGGATCTCCTCCTATGAAAGGATGTAGGAAGGCATAAGCCACACTAGATCAAATCAACATAATATCTCCTCATATGAAGTATGAGGTTGTTGACTATAATTAAGGACTCCGATTGGAAGCTCCTGGGAATGAAGTGTCAAAAGAAAGGAAGAGATCATGAAAGTATGCAACAAAGGTAAAAGGCATTCAACATCCGAATCCAAGAAGAGTTGACTAGAATATCTCCCAGAAAGATATGAAGACTCTGATAGGAGTCGAAAAAAGATGGAGACCCTTCACAACGGATATCTTTGGGAAATGTGTCAATCTGCAAGCAGGATGTTGATACCTACGGAAAGATGTCATGATGAAAGACCATCACCAAGGTAATTTTGATTTAAGTGCTCATCTCTTATTTTTGAACTAATATCTGGATGGGCTTATGTAGGATTGCCAAAGGGAAGATCTGTGGATGACTTCCAAGAGGACCATATTAAGGGATGTAAGATCCTTCCCAAAAATATGGCATGAAAGCAGAATGACGTAAAGAAAACCTAGATGGAAAACTGATGCATCACTTTCTAATGAAATGAGGACATGACTAACTCATGGATGAAAATAACAGATGGCTTGTGGCCTATGAAGAAGTTCTCGAAAGATGAATTCTCCATGAAAAAATAAGTTGATGACATCGAAGAAGATAGGAGTTCGTCAAGGAGCTTGTTGTTCCACATGAGGAGTTGTAAAGAAGTTTCTTACTTGGAAGAAACTTGGAAATTCCTGAGCCAAGAGGGAGCTTAGGTACATTCATTTTCAATAGGAATGAGCACATTCTTTTATTGTAATACGTCCTCCCTATTTGAGAGGGAGAGATAGACATTCCATTCTGGTCTTCACCTGGGAAGCCAAAATGGAGGATTAGGTAATCATTTGGCATTTGATACTCTTTGGGGATGAGATAGGGCATCCAATGGAAGAGTAGTCATGGAGGACCAATATTCTTTGAGGACTGGGGAGTCCAAGATAAGAATAGTCCTCATGGAACACACCCTAAGTACTTGAGCAAGGATGTTCCAAGAGAAACGATGATGAGGGTGTCTATAAATCATTGGTCCCGTCAACATTGAACTCAGATCTTGTGGAGATGAGTTGTTAATCAAGGCCTTGCTATGTAACAATTTTGGTTGGCATGATGCTATAAAAATGAGTTACCAATCTGATTCTTCTTATGAGAAATTCTTCAAATTGAGAATGACCAAGTACCATTATGACTACTTCCCTAGTTAAGAGGGAGTGTTGAAAAAGTGTAACTAGGTTCGATCTTCATAATGAAATGTAATTGTGAATTTTGTAAATGATGTAATGAAGAAAATAAAATTATGTTTGCAAGCCTTGCTTCATGGGTTTCATGAGAAAGTGATTTTATTTTATATGGCTCCCATTGAGAGCCTTAGGTGTGAAACTTCCTACACTCAAGGAACCCCTACTGCAACAAAAATTGAACTTCTCCTACTTGATATTAATATACATTATCAAGTTATTTTTCTAAACAATACTGAAGTAAATTACTTCTGCAACCTACACCAATTTAATTTGATTACATGAAACAATAAATTGAGCAAAGAACAAGATACATAGTACATAGTTATTTTTGGACAAAATAGTCCCCGGAAAAACCCAATGCAGGAAAACGGGTGCAACAGCTCTGAGGGTTTTTTATTCTTAAGCAGTAGTTCTGAATATAATGTTGGATGCGCTCCCAACAATCCAGTGATAGAGAAAAAATATAATGGCGGAAAACTGAGTGAGATTACTTCACTTCACCCGATAGTTTCCAGCTGATCCAGCAACAGAACTGGCTAACCCCGACTATCTCTATGTTGGCCTTGCGTAGGCCCTACGTCAGCCTTCTAAACATTGCAACAGCTCTGCGTTGTCTCTTCTGCGTCAACCTGTCCCTGCTGTTCCGGCAGCTCCTAGGTAGTTTTTGGCTTTCTGCATAAGGGCAGCTTCTACTCTGCATTGGCCCTTCTAGCTCTGCGTCAAGCCTGCGTGGGCCCAGACTGGCCCAGCGTCAGTCCCTCTAGATGTTACACTGCCTCCACTAGTGGCTCTCCGCCTCTCTGCCCAGTATTCCCGAACTATCCTTGCCCCTCTACTGCAGAATGATCACTCAGTTTGAATTTCTCAGCTTCCTAGCCCCAGAAATCGAACTCCAGATCAATTCGTTCTCTTCGTGTGTGTTTCTAAATGAACCCCAAGCCTCCTTCTTATACTTTTCTCGTTGAGGCTTTAACAACCGAGATTAAGTCTCTAATCAACAACTAAGATTAAAACTTGACTTGATCTGCTTTCTAGAACATTCTCACCCATATTTTGATTAATACCCATTAATACTTTAATTTTCCTAAGTTTAGACTTAGGAACCCCATTAAAAATATTAATTATTTTAATAAAATACAATCCGGGTGGAATTCACCAAACAGTTTCTAAGTTCTTTAGAACTCATGTGCCTTAGTCTCTCCACCAATTTTCATGGCTAGATTACATCCGATGCTACCAAAGACTACCACTCCCAGGTTGCTCTAGCAACAATGTCCAACTGCATGATGCTCTGTCTTTGAAGCATCTCCTTTCCGCATTGTTGTTGTTGCCACTGTATTGTTGCCCATGACACTGCCATTGCCATTGTTGCATCTGTACTACAGCGTCTTCTGCATCTGCCTCTAACACTGCCACTGCTAGCTCTACACTGCATCATTTTCCAATTGTTATTGCTTAGCAATGAAAAAGAATTCAAAATTTCTGAACTAACTATGTTAAGCATAATACCATGTGAATGTTGGAATCTGACTGCTACTAGTCTCTGACCCTTTGAATCTTCTGTTAAAGGAAGTGTAACTAGGTTCGGTCTTCATAATGACATGATCTTTGTAAATGATGTAATAAAGAAAATAAATTACTTTTGTATATCTTGGTACATGGGTTTCATGAGCAAGAAGTGTCATTAGGTCAAAGACTTCTTCTTGATGTCTTTAGGATTTTATGATTATGTCAAAGAAGTCATGTCATGTATAAAGAAGCTCTTCCTGAGCCCATGTAAATGTATACAAGTCCACAACAGTGTGTAATAGCCCTCCAAGACCAAGAACAATCCTCCGAAAGCAAGCACAAGAAGTATGCAAGTAAAACAATAAGGAGATCTTCATGTTGTCTCCAAAATGAATTAAAATACATAATTAAAAGTCATATCGGCTTGGATAAAAGACATGACGGTTCATGAATTCACGTCGACTCAAATATGTGGCACAAACCACTATAAATACCCGTCTAGGGTCAGCGCAAAAAGGACAAGAAAGAATTCACATTTCTACTCTAAAATTTCATATTCCTAAGGAACAGAAAGGACAAATCTCACATTTCTATCTAAGATCTCGTATGTATAGAAGGAGCAGATCTGCATTGCACTAGGGCAAGTGTTCAAGGGTTTGGCTTCACCTCAGATGGGTATAAGGGAAAACAGACTAGGCCTCTAATGGCTAGAAGGAGCAGGAAGGAGACCACACATCTCATGAAGCAGGCAGACTAGGACTTCGGATGGAGAGGCATGAAACTGTAACATTGTCTCAGCATAAAGATGATCTCAAAGTCTTCGCCAATCCTTGAGATCTTTGCCCTCGATGACAAGTAAAGTCCAGGTATCATAGTGAAGAATATTCAGACCTGTCACCTAATAGTCTTAACATATGTATAAGTGTTTCAGTACTCATACTGCAGTATATTATCTCGCATACTCACAACAAGACCTCAGTGCAAGATAAACTTGGTTACAGTCTCGATGAAGGTGAAGACACTTCCCTAGTCTCATATTAAGATAATCTCAGTGTGAGAAGAAGCAGTGTCACGACCTGTGCATAATGAGAAGGAACAATACCACAGTCTCGACATAATGAAAAGGCGCATTGACAAGGATCATTTGTCTCAACATCATGATCATGAAAGGATCTTATTGTAGTACACGTTATCTTAATCTATGTTAATGTGTAGCCATAATCCTATCTTAGATCATGATCTAGATGAAGGTGCAGAGATTATCTCGTAATAATCTCAAGGAGCAAACATGGTGTAGCAGTGGTATTCTCAATAATGACAACAATGAAGATCTATGCGATACAGTGGTGCAACAAAGATGATGATCTCAGCAGTGGCAGAGTAAGGGATTGATGTCTTGGTCTTGGAGAGGCAAAATGTGTCAAGGGTCATGGTCTTGGTATTCGTCAATTGGAATCTCTATAAGAAGAATTTTGTTCGGGTTTTCCTCTCCAAGAGGGAGAGATTTGAGCCATGGCAGAAAGCCAAATATTCTGTGTTCTTGTGTCTTTTGTTTTGATAGCAATTTGATGAAGCAAATACACTCTAATAATAATATGAAGATCAAGCTAAGATAAAAATTGTAAAAGAACTTTACAAATTGTTATCAAGCTATGAAGAATCACACTAATAATGACATGCCCTAGATTCTTCAACATCTTTTGTGCTGCTGCTGACTTTTGCACTACTACCAACCTTGCTCTACGCTGATCAGTCTCTGGTCTCAGGCTACTGCATCTATCTCTCCAAACAATCCACTGCATCATCTGACACTAAGTCCATCTTGCTACTGTTGAATCTCGGGCTCCCGTAGCAAGGATTTGATCCAAGAGGTGGACTCCTCAAGGATCTTGCCCGCATGTAGTCCTCCCGACTATAGCTCAATATCGCCCCATTTCCCTCCTGGAAATGCATGGGCACTCCCACTGCTGGAGCAGCCTTAGGATCATGTTTTTCATCCTTATCCTTTTGCTTCAAAGGACACTGGGATGCAAAGTGGCCCATCTCACCACATCTAAAACATTTCACCTTCGAAATGTCCTTCCACTTCTGCTTCTGCTGCCCCTTTGATGATAGAACTGCATTCTCCTCCTCCTCTTTGGTCTTCATGCCACTCCCACTGCTACCATTGAGGTTGACCTTAACCGGATCCCGCCTAAATTCTTCCTGTTTAAGGGTTGCCCACATCTCCTCCCATGAAGGTAGTCTTTCCCTGCCTAATATACTTTGCACAAAGACTTGCCATTCATCTAAGACTCCATTCAGGTTCATCCTTACCATCGCGATAGACTAAGGAGTAGACCCCACTGTAGCACGCTAGTCTCTGGTGTCCTGAAGACGTTGAAGATAGGAGTTAACCCCTTATCCCTTATGCATCAATGTTTGCTGCAACTTTTGTTCTAAGTACATCTTCCGTTGTTCGGAAGAACCTTCATACAGTGAAGACAAAGCTTCCCACATTTCTCGAGATGTATCTTTGCCCTACAAGTGTGAGACCACATGATCTCGAACTCCATCGAGTATGAACCTCTTCGCCTTTCCCTACTCGGCCTTGTACTTCTTCTTTTGATCATTGTTCGCGGGATCAACCACAACACTCTTGACATAAGCTTCAACATAGTATTCCTCCATAACAACTAAGATTTTGGTCTTCCATATGACATAGTTGGAAGCACCTTCCAACCTGTCCTGATCTATGATCCCATGTGATTCCATCTCACACAAACAATCGAATTGACTCCTCTAGTCACTGCTCAACACTGATTTGTTGTCCAGCAAGTGAAGAAATCGAACTTTTTGGTGAAAAAAGTCCTCTGAGGAGAAAATTTCCCTTCTATATGTCTTCGCTCTTTTCCGATAGATTTCTGCCCCAACAGAAACTGCGTCCTTCAAGCACTGCACTGAGGCTCTGCATCACTCCTTCTGCCTCTGCAAGCTCACGAACCGGAAATCGTACCTCCCTATCAATTCTCTCATAGAGAGATTTCCTCGAAATCTCTGCTTTCCTAACAAGGACTGCACAATCCCTTCAAGGAGATTCAAATTGTTGCTAAATGCAGCTATTAGCCTCTTCGCTTAGCGTTGGATCTACTCTTTCTGTTTCAAAATCAATGCTTTGATACCATGTGAAAGTTCCTACACTCAAGGTACCCTTACTACAGCAAAAACTGAATTTACTTCTCCTGCTTGATTTTAATATACATTGTCAAGTTATTATCTGAATAATACTGAAGTAAATTACTTCTGCAGCCTACATCAATTTAATTTGATTACATGAAACAAGAAACTGAGAAAAGAACAAGATACAGAGGACACAATTATTTTTGGACAAAATAGTCCCCGGAAAAAAACCCAATGCAAGAAAATCGGTGCAACAGCTCTGAGGGTTTTCTATTATTAAGTAGTAGTTCTAAATACAATGTTGGATGTTGGAATTTCTAAGTCTAACTGTTAGAAATGCTTCATGTACTTTCTAATTTATTTCTTCCTACTTGTTCTGTTAATTAACTAGTTATTTACCATGTAAATACTGAAAATAAATACAAGTGCATGCTCAACACATACAGATCATCAGCTAAAGGAAAAACAAGAACACAAGTGACACCGTTATTTTTGGACTAATGTCCCCGGAAAAACCCAATGCAGGATAACCAATGCAACTATCTGAGGGTTTTATTATTAAGCAGTTTCAAAATACAATCTAGGTGCCAGAAATGGCTCTCCCAACAGAGAATGCTTTCGGCAGTAGTATCTCTCAGTCAGAGACAGATATTCCGGCTAAAAACCCCGAATGAACAATTCCACATCTCTCAGCTCCAATCTGCCCCACGAAATCTCCCAGTGTCTGCCTCTAGGGACTGCGTCAGCCTCTTTGGCCCAACGTCAGCCCAACTAGCCTTATGTTAGCCTCTGGAGGCTTTGCGTCAGCCTCTGGCTGCCTCTGCATCACCCACGCTGGCTATCTCTAGTACTGCATAGCTCCTGGTTGCCTCTACGTGGCCTCTAGCTGCTTCTGCATGGCCTCTCGCTGGCTCTGCGTCAACCCTCTCCCGGCGTCTATGCTGATGCTCCTCATACCCTAGCTACCTCTCTGCTTCTGTATTCATTGCCCCCCAGCTGCAACTTTGATCACTCCTTCGATTTCCTGAGCAAGCCCTGCCCCAAAAAATCGAATTCTTGATCAACTCGGTGTGTTCTCCAAGTGACCCTCAAGCCTCCTCTTATACTTTTCTCGTTGATAATTCGAAAGCCGAGATTAAGTCCATAATCAATGACTAAGATTAGATCTGGCTTCATCCATGACTTTTGGACCATTCTAACTTAGTTTTATATTAATTCACATTAATATTTTACTTTCCCTAAGTTTAGACTTAGGGACTCCATTAAAAATATTAATTATTTTAATATCTCCCAAACTGGTTAGATTTTGCCCAAACCATTTCTGGGTATTGGAGATCTCATGTGCTTTAGCCTCTCCACCAATTTTTGTGGCTAGAGCACATTCAATGCTACCCCAAATCAACACTCCCTCTTAGCGAGGATTGTGCTCTAGTAATACTCCTCACTGAGCAACACCCTGATCATCTAGCATCGGTCCTTGTGTGGATGCTAGGCCTGCTGCCCAACATCCTCTGCACTGTTGTATCATGTACTACCCATGGCCCTGTTACTACCACGGTTTCATCTGTACAACAGCTCCCTCTGCATACGTGTTGCCGCCCATGGCCCTTCCACTGCCACTGTTGCATCTGCACTGCAATCCCTCTCATCATGCTACCCATAGCACTGCCACTACTAACTGTTGTAGTACAACTCGGTTACTGAGAAGTAAGTAACTGATCTCCCAACTCTAACATCTCCATCAGTTCTGCTACTCCTCTTCGAGGCTCCCGTAGCAAGGTATAATCCAAGAGGTTGGGTACCTCGAGGATCTTGCCCCTCATCCCCTGTAGTTTGTCTAACTACAGCTCGATGTCTCTCCATTACCTCTCACGAGGTGCATGAGCACTCATGGCACAGTCATCATCTATCTCCCCTTCTTTCTCCGCCCTTGTTGGCGCAACCTTGGTCTCAAAAGCCTCTCCCAAGCTTTTCTTCCACGGACATTGGCTCACATAATGAACCAGTTCCCCACAGTGGAATCATTTGACCTTGGAGAGGTCCTTCTTCTTTCGCTTCTCCTACTTTCCCTTAGATGTTAGGGCAGCATCCTCGTCTTCCTCCTTCTTGATTCTGAACCCCTTGTCGTTGCTTCTTGCCCTAGTTAGCCTTCTAATCTCTTCTTGATGAAGAGCCTCCCACAATTCCTCCCAATCTGGAAGGGTCGATATGCCCAGTATGCTCTGGAAAAATACCTCCCAATCCTTTAAGACTATGTTCAATGCAGTCCTCACCATTAATTCCTGATCCGACGTGGCCCCTACGGAAGTCAGTTGATCCCGAATCTCCTTCAATCGACCGAGGAAGATGTCAATTTGTTCTCCTTTCTACATCTAATATGATCGCAGCTGATTTTCTAGTAGTATCTTCCTTTGCACGGAAGCATGCTGATACAATTTCGTCAGGGCCTCTCACATCGCATTTGTCGTGTCCTCTTCGACAATATGTGGTACTACATGGTGCTTGACCCCGTCAAGGATGATGCTCTTGGCCCTCACCATTGCCTCCTCGTACTTATCGTTCTCAATTGGGTCAACTAGGATCGTTATTGTTTTCAAGGCGACGTCCTTGAGACGATTCCTGTCTAGAACGGACAAGATCTTGGCCTTCTAGACTACGAAGTTTGAGGCTTCGTCCAGTCTATCCTGATCTCTTACCCCGTTCACTGCCATCTCGCTACTCCTCTTTCGAGTCTCTCTACTTCCCTCCTAGAAGTTCTCGGTGTGACTCCCTCTAAGCCTCGATTTCCCTTCTGGAAACCCCTTTGCCTATGTCGAGATGCCCCCACTCTAATCATTAGTGCAGCTACACCACTGATCCGGATTTCTTGGCTAGAAATCCTCGGTAGCAACTCCCTTCTCCTTGGTTTTTCCCTATTAGGTATTGTTCTGACCATAGTACCCCACCAGATTCACTCTGCAACTTCTCCACAACCTTCTATGCTGCAGCAAACTGAGGGTTAGAGCCACCAACAAAATCCGCAACTCCTAGCCACGAGCATCAATCCTTCTTGACTGAGAAAGATGAACGGGCACTGTGTAGGTCAGGTATGCTCCTTTCTGCCACTGCGTTGATCCTTCTCCCAGCTCAAACTTGATGACGCAAGCACTGCGTCACCCCTTCCTTGCTACTTTTCCGCTAGGAACAACGTTTGTCACTCGGGACAGTTGTTTCTGTTGTTGCTGCTCTGCTCGGTTGATGCCCTCAGTTCTCCTGTGATCTGCAACCACGCTCTGATACCATGTTGGAATTTATAAGTCTAACTGTTAGAAATCCTTTATGCACTTCCTGATTTATTTCTTCCTACTTGTTCTATTAATTAACAAGTTATTTACCATGTAAATACTGAAAATAAATACAAGTACATACTCAACACATATAGATCATCAACTAAAGGAAAAATAAGAACACAAGTGACACCGTTATTTTTGGACTAATGTCCCTGGAAAAACCCAATGCGGGAAAACCGGTGCAACTATCTGGGAGTTTTATTATTAAGCAGTTTCAGAATACAATCTGGGTACCAAAAATGGCTCACCCAACAGATAATGCTCTTGACAGTAGTACCTCTCAGTCGGAGATAGATATTCCAGCTAAAAACCCCGGATGAACAATCCCACATCTCTCAACTCCAATCTGCCCCACGAAATCTCCCAGCATCTACCTCTAGGGACTATGTCAACCTCTTTGGCTCAGCGTCAGCCCAACTAGCCCTGTGTCAGCCTCTAGAATCTTTGCGTCAACCTTTGGGTGCCTCTGTGTCACCCACATTGGCTCTCTCTGGCACTGTGCAACAACTGACTGCCTCTGCGTGGCCTCTAGTTGACTCTGCGTCAACCCTCTCCAGCTTCTGCGTTGATGCTCCCGGTACCCTCTCTGCCTCTCTGCTTCTGTATTCACTACCCCTCTGCTGCAACTCTGATCACTCCTTCGATTTCCTCAACAAGTGCTTCCCCAAAAAATCGAATTCTTGATCAATTATGTGTGTTCTCCAAGTGACTCTCAAGCCTCCTCTTATACTTTTCTCGTTGACAATTCAACAACCGAGATTAAGTCCCTAATCAACGATTAAGATTAGGTCTGGCTTGATCCATGACTTTTGGACCATTCTAACTCAATTTTATATTAATTCACATTAATATTTTATTTTCCCTAAGTTTAGACTTGGGGACTCCATTAGAAATATTAATTATTTTAATATCTCCCAAACTGATTAGATTCTGCCCAAACTATTTCTGGGTATTGGAGATCTCATGTGCTTTAGCCTCTTCGCCAATTTTCGTGGCTAGAGCACATCCAATGCTACCCCAAATCAACATTAGATGCCCTCCTGGCAACCAAATGACAAAGAAAAAATATAATGGCGGAAAACTGAGTGATTACCTCAATTCATCTGGCAGCTTCGAATTGATCCGGCCGCAGAACTAGCTAACCCCGATTATCTTTGCCTTGGCCTTGCGTAGGCCCTGCGTCAGCGTTATAGGCTTTACGTCAACTCTGCGTTGTCTCTTCTGCCTCTTGGAGCTTCTGTGTCAACCTCTCCTGACTGTTCTGGCAGCACCCCCACAGTTTCTGGCTTTCTACATGAGGACAACTTCTGCTCTACGTGGGCCCAGACTGACCCAGCGTCAGTCCCTCTAGATGTTGCACTTCCTCCACTAGTGGTTGTCCGGCTCTCTGCCCAGTATTCCCGAACTATCCCTACCCCTCTGCTGCAGAATGAGCACTCAGTTCGAATTTCTTAGCGTCCTAGCCCCAGAAATTGAACTCCAGATCAATTTGTTCTCTCCATGTGTGTTTCTAAATGAACCCAAAGCCCCATTCTTATACTTTTCTCATTGAAACTTCAACGCCCAAGATTAAGTCTCTAATCAACGACTAAGATTAAAACTTGACTTGATCTACTTTTTAGAACATTCTCACCCATATTTTGATTAATACCCATTAATACTTTAATTTTCCTAAGGTTAGACCTAGGAACCCCATTAAAAATATTAATTATTTTAATAAAATACAATCCGGGTGGAATTTCACCAAATAGTTTATGGGTTCTTTAGAACTCATGTGCCTTAGCCTTTCCACCAATTTTCATGGCTAGAGCACATCTAATGCTACCAAAAACTAACATTAGGATTGGTCATTAAAAGTCAAAGAGTCTATGTCATATATGAATAACCCTTCTTGGGGATATAAAAATGTATATGAGTCAACTAAGTGTCTAGAAAGCCCTCCAATAACAAGCACAGTTCTCTTCTCTTTATGTCGACTTCTATGTCAGTGACAAACTCATGTAAGCTCACATTAAGAAGACCCACCAATTCGAATGCTCATGTCGACTTGAGTATATGGGTGAACCACTATCTATAAGAAGTTAGGCTCTTTGCATAAAGACAGTTAAGATCTTCGCATATCTCTTGAATTTTCAAGAACAAGAAAAGAGACTCGGGTTACCTCTTTTTCGGTGAAGGCTACAAGGTTATATGCTATAGTTCTGTAAGGGAATTCAGATCCCTCTTATCTAGAGATCATAGTAACAACGAAGAAGAAGTTTTGGTCTTTCTAACTACACTCAGAAATTCAGTGGTCTCTCACTGTGATTTCGAAGCACAAAGACTGTGAACAATTCAGATTCCTCTATTCGGGTGGCCTTGTGCAGAAGACAAGTTCATATAGAAGAATGAAGTGACATTGTTTTGGTGTTAAGGAGACTCCATCGTTTGGTAAGATAAGAAGACTATGTTTCGGTTCGATTTTTGTTTAGATAAAGAAGTCTTGGTGCTGCGACAGGGAGAAGGATCCAGTGCCAACATTGTTCAAGTCACAGTCTCAATGATGCTACAATTTGAACATGATTACCATTCATGAAGTCTCGGTAATAAAGATCTCAGTATAGTGATGAAGTCTTTAACAGTATTACAGTGATGGATTTCGGAGCTCTCTCATTGCTATCATAGTGAAGGTCTCAAGTGATGTAGGCAATGGAAGAGGAATCTAGAAGACAGAAGCAGAAGAGGACTTGTGTCTTGATCGTGGAGTGGCTAATAGATCAAGGGTCTTAGTCTTGGTATTCGTCAATTGGAATCTCTATAAAAATAATTTGTGCAGGTTTTCCACTCAAATAGTGAGAGGTTTCAGCCCTGGCTCATAGCCTACGTTATGTGTCTCTTGTGTATTTATATGCATGCATTGGTTATTGTTTGATGGAGAAGATCACTAAAATATAACATGAAGAAGATCCTAATCTAAAGAAGTAAAATGCATTCACAAACAGTTACTAATTAAAGAGAAATCACCTAATGTTAATGCCTTAGATTTCTAAATACCCGATCTAGGATAGGAGGAATGAGTATAGCAACCAATGATGTAGATGGAATGAGTGTGGAAAACAATGATGTTCTTACCCTAGACAAGGTGGGGAAGGATAAAAGAAATAATTTTCACTTTAAGGTGTTGATTTGATCCTATAAGGCAGTAGCCTTTAGGATGCTAAGACAAAGTTTGATCCCGAAGCTAGGGCTTGGCTTTTCTCCCAAATCCACTATGAGAATGGCTTCAAAATTGGAGGAGACCTTGAGGAAACACCAGCGCAAGAGACCCTAAGAGATTGAACTTTTTGGATGGGTAGTTTGTCGGGAAAACGATGCCCTTGGTGACCCAACTTGGCTAGACCTGGGAAAGGTGAAAAAGATGTGATATTAGGTGAGCACCTCTTTGTAGATCAGTGCCTTAGTCCTAGGAGAATGGAGTCTATGATGAATATGAGTGAGGACCTTTGGTTCTTGGTCAAGTAGGCCTCAAGACTACTTCGCTAGCCTTCCAGGTCAAGGAGAAGCCATCTTGCATCTTTTACACTTCGATGCACAAAAGAGATGGATTATCAAGGTCAAATTCTTTGATAGAATTACCCCTAGGAAATTTTGTTCCATCTTGCAGCTTTTATATTTCGATGCAGAAAGGAAATGGATTATCAAGGTCAAATTCTTTGATAGAATTACCCCTAGGAAATTTCGTTCGCATTACATGGCCCATACATTGAGAGATGATATAATAGAGACAAAATTCCACAATTTTAAGCAGTAAATGCATGCGTCAATTAGTCCTAGAAATAATGCAAATCCAAGTTCAATGTATATGACAAAGTAAAACAACAATAACATTAAAAGCATGTACTTACATGTAACGGAGTATATCCAACCATCCATAATTGACAAAAGAGAAGCTCTAAGATAAGATAGACCAATATCCACATCAAAATTCATCCATAAAGCTCCAATTCATCCTCTAGAAAAAGTGAGAAATTCTCGAGAGATAAAAGAGATCCAATCCAAATTGATGATGAGAAAACGAACTCATCTCACTTGTATTTATACACAAATTAGGAGTTTGTATTAGCCTTCTTGCCCTGCATAAGCCCCAAAAATAAAATAATGTTCTATAATTCAACTTTTGGTAAAAAGCACACCAAACTAGCTCATAAATGAAAGAGTAAGCTTCTCAAAATGTCAAATAATAATCTATGCATGTCGTAGGGCCCTTTAAGAGGCCTAATGAGGTCCATGGGTGCCACAATGAAGAATAGGACCCTCAAAAGCAGTGAACAAGGGGTTGGTCCCTTGTAATAACCTGTGGTGCTCCAAATGACATGTGGGGGCACACAAGTGTCCTCATGGGTCTCCAAACAAATCGAAGATGTTTGTAGATCGCCAACAAGGGCTAGGATGATGGTGTAGTTGATGCCACGTAATCTTGCAAGTCCTGGATCATCTACCAATTGTATGTTGCAAATATGGGGCCCGCTAAGCATGATGGATCATGTGCATCTTCCTTGTCCAATAAATGAACCATGAGCAATCTTTGAATGGCTATGGGGATCCATGGAGTGTCATCTGTTGTTGTGGAGGCCCATGGCTCTCAACGCACACCCTACATGTGCCAATGTAGCCCTTTAGAGGATTAGGACCCCGTATAGGGAGACCAAACCCAAAATAGAGACCATCTGCAATCTTGCATAAGATCCAATGTGTCCCCTAGCCTTCCTGGTACAACAAGTCATTAGAGAAATCGAGTAAATGAACTTGCCAATCATGGACCACGGGTGGGGACTTCATAATGGCATGCCCTTCCATAATGGGCTTCAGGATAATATAATCAAGATACATCTCTCAAAAGGTGGTGGTATGTGACAGATAGGTGAATGAAGTGGGGAATGAGAAGGAGTGTCCCTAGGTCACATGCTGGGGTACAAGGGTAGCTAATAAGAGGGAAGTCCACACTTGGATTTATAATGTATAGGAAGGAGCAATCGTGGTACATGAGGTGCCATGACCTTAATTTTCCCACCCTTCTTTATATGTGTTTTGTCTTGTTATGATTTTATTTGATTAACTGGTCAGGGCTCAAGAGGTAAGAACATGGTGTATAAGATATAGCAGTAAATACCCCCCTTTAAAGGTAGGGCGGTTCATTGCCCACCAGGGTTGGGACAATCATGGGTTCCTATATGATGAAGGAGGTTCATAGAACCTATAGCAACTAGGGTGATGGCTATGATGATGGGGTAGAGCTGATGTATTGGCTTTTCCCCACATGCTAAATGTGTTTGTCCTAGCCATCTTTTTCATTTTGTGGCACATTTTCTTGTTGAATGTCGCCAAATATGCTTTTATCTTTCTTTTTAGCTGCATCAACATTTGAGCTTCATTCCAAGCCATGACCCAAGGTGTGGGCAAGGCAAAGGGGTAAGCTAGCCCTATGTGGACTTAGCGAAGGAATGAGGACCCAAGTGGGAGAAATGATGAATGGGGTAATAATGAGTGGAAAGAGGGTAATATAAGTGGATAAGGGAGTGAGACCACACAACGAAAAACGGGGTTTCCCATGAAATACCATCCCTAGAGCCAAATGGTCAGTAAAAGAGATTCGACGAGACTACAATTCAAGGTTAATACCCAAAAAGGGTCTAAGGGACAAGAGCACAAACCTAGCCCATTATTTCCATAGAATCCCCTCACTAATCCATGTCCAGAAGTGTCCATGATAGGCAAACTACAATACTTAATTTCCGAATGACAAGGCATACCTTTAGGTTCGGGAGATCCACCTTCAAACATACGATTACGGAAAATGGGCGAGGGACCACATAGCTGGCTCAGGTGGCAAAGAAATGGCATAATAAGCTAGTTGGTGACTGCAAGGGTTGTTGGTTGCCGGCTGAGGACCATCTTGGAGAGAAAAAAATCTCCTAGGGATATCACCACAAAATAGTGGGTAACATCTAGCTCCAATTGAGACATGATCTCTCGAAGAAGTGGGTGCAACTACTTGATAAGAGGTCATGAGAACTCCAACAATCTCTTAGTTAACATAGACTTGTCACCTGCACATAAAATAGATGGAAAAACACGAGGCAGCATGCTTTCGCGGTGTCTTATGATCACACATGCTATATGTTTGGCCATAAAATCAACAGAAAATAAAATATGCAAATATGCATCTATCTACCATGAGAAATATCATATGAAATTAGTTCTAATGCGAAAATGAGCATGCAATGCACCCTGCCCTAACATGCATATGACGAACCTATTATTAAGTGTAATCATAAAGCCAGTGCAACCAACATATCATCAAGTCAATATAAACATGCCTACCTATATGATTACTCATGCAATAAATCCCAAAGCAAATGCGAACCCAAACACATGGAGGATGTTGTGGGCGAGAGGTGGGAAAATATGATGCCCACACATCGATGGTTATCTGAGAAGTGGTAAGACAAGGAGGTAATCTAGTCCATCAGATCTTTTCCTGCAACCAAAATATTGAGATGTCAACAACCAAGCTCATAGGCTATTGATGGATGGCAACCTCTGGCATATCACTTCCACCATTGTCCTTATTATTTACGTCATGGCTTATGGCCTTCATTGGGTTGTGATTAGTAGGAGAGGAGGCCGACGAGATGGTGAAACACAAGTAGGTTGCACATGATGATTACACTAGAGAGGAGAAACAATGGAGTGATCATAACCTTGAGGGTGCATCCAAGGAGGAAAAGTATAACCAATGAAGGGATTCTCCTTGACAATATACTCGGGAGGGGGGAAGGGCTCATATTTACTTGAGATCATATGACCAAGGATGAGGGAATCACCTGATGAAGACTCAAGATGATGACCAATAGGAAAAAGGGGGAAATAAATATTATATTCAACAGATTGCGCTTTCCCAAAATCATAATCTAAAGGCTCCAAGGATTTGAACATAGAATCATACTCAGGAGAAGTGGGAGCCTTATAAATTTCCTTCGTATCAGAGATTGGGTCTCCTAAAAGGAAAATTGATCACCTCCAACTGGCCCTCTTATGCAAAGGAAAATGAAGATTCTCCTTCCCAAGGGTATCAATGGGTATATCATCATAAATAGTGCATCCTCATCCTCCTTGTCGGTGTCGTAAATGGGAGCACAATCAAATTGAGGACCATCAATTTCCCATTTCTCCTTTTCAATGATGAAATAATCTTCAATGTCATCTTTCAAGGGGCGAATGGGATCATCTCTCTCAAGGTTTTCGAAAGAGTATTCATAGGGAGTAATATCCTTGAGAAGGGTAGGATTGGTCTCAATTTCACTTTCCATAAATTCATCATTCCTAGCACGTGTCCTTAAAATCATCATTTTCATCATGTGGACCCAAGGAGGACTCATCTTCTTGCTCATTACCTAGATTCTTAATGTCTTGATGATGATCGACGAGGGCTTCCTCTTGGATGCTTAATGGAGGGTGTACTTGAAAATGTCTAAGAAAACCATCAACGAACTCTTCACCGATGGGAGGATACCCGGTACATTGTGGAGTCACCAATGAAGGATAAGTTAATGAAATGATGGGAGGTGACCCTAATAATCTCTTTCCTGGAAGAGTTAGAAAGATAAGGCTTGTTTGCTTTCTAAGCAAGGTACAATGTCTTCTAAGGAAAAGAAGGGAGGATTTAAGGGTGAGGTTTATGGGATATGACTTTAGAAGGAACTTCCCTATCCCTAAAATCTTTATTGTAATTGGTATCACGGATGGTTCTTGAAGAATTGTCTTTTCAAAGGAACGGGACCATATGGGACCAAGTAGACCCGGTCTAGGATAGGAGGAATGAGTATGGCAACCAATGATGTTCTTACCCTAGATAAGGTGGGGAAAGGATCAAAGAAAGAATTTTCACTTAAAGGTGTTGATTTGATCCTATGAGGCACTAGCCTTGGGGATGCTAAGGCAAAGTTTGATCTCGAAGCTAAGGCTTGGCTTTCCTCCCAACTCCATTGTCGGAATGGATTCAAAATTGGAGGAAACCTTGAGGAAACATCAGCGCATGAGACCCTAAGAGATCGAACTTTTTGGATGGGTAGTTTGTTGGGAAAACGATGCCCTAGGTGACCCAACTTGGCTAGACTTGCGGAAATGTGAATAAGATGTGATTTTAGGGCACCACCTCTTGGTAGATCAATGCCTTAGTCTTGAAAGAATGGAGTTTATGATGAATATGAGTGAGGACCTTTGGTTCTTGGTCAAGGAGGCCTCAAGACTACTTCGCTAGCCTTCTAGGTCAAGGAGAAGCAATCTTATAGCTTTTATACTTCGATGCACAAGGAGATGGCTTTATCAAGGTCAAATTATTTGATAGAATTACCCCTAAGAAATTTTGTTCACATTACATGGCCCATACATTGAGAGATGCTATAATAGAGACAAAATTCCACAATTTTAAGCAGCGAATGCATGTAGCAATTAGCCCCAGAAATAGTGAAAATATCAGTCCAATGTATATGACAAAGCAAAACAAGAATAACATTAAAATCGTGTACTTACATGTAACAGAGTATATCCAACCATCCACAATTAACAAAAAGAGAAGCTCCAAGATAAGATAAACCAATATCTACACATCATAATTCATTCATAAAGCTCCAATTCATCCTCTAGAAAAAGTTTGAAATTCTCAAGAGAAAGAAGAAATCCAATCCAAAGTGATGATGAGAAAATGAACTCATCTTACTTGTATTTATACACAAATTAGGAGTTTGAATTAGCTTCATTGACCTACATAAACCCTAAAAACAAAATAATATTCTAATAATTCAACTTTTGGTGACAAGCCCACCAAAGTAGCTCATAAATGAAAGAGTAAGCTTCTCAAGAGATCAAATAATAATCTATGCATGTCGTAGGGCCCTCTAAGAGGCCTAATGAGGTCCATGGGTGCCACAATGAAGAATAGGACCCTCAAAAGCAATGGACAAGGGATTGGGCCCTTGTAATAACTTGTGGTAATCCAAATGACATGTGGGGCACACAAGTGTCATCACGGGTCTCCAAACAAATTGAAGATGTTTGTAGATCGCTGACAAGGGCTAGGATGATGGTGTAGGAGATGCCACATCAACGTGCAAGTCCTAGATCATCTACCAAGTGTATGGTGCAAATCTACGGCCAACTGGTCATGATGGATCAAGTGCATCTTCCTCGTCCAGTAAGTGAACCACGAGCAATCTCTGAATGATTATGGGGATGTTATGGAACCAGCTCAGAAAAAGATAGAAAAGATAGTTGAACGTCTTAGAATTCAACCTCTTCGAGGGGGCAACCTCCTTTACATTACACAAATGAACAATTCTTGGATGATTCAAATGACAAAACCTCCTTTCTATATATAGGATTCTAAGGAATCACAATATAACCAAGCCGACCTAACAATAATAATATAAAGCCACAAAAATAACAATAGAGGGATTCTATGGGGCCTAGTAATAACAATATGGGGACAATAGGGGCACAACAATATTAATAAGGGATACAACTACAATATTAATAGGGGCATCACTAGTATTATAGGGACTTAACATGCCCCTCTCCTTCAAAAAAGTATTATGCTCAACACTTGAGTATTTCTGGATGCTTCTATATAAAATTCTCATCCTCCCATGTGGAATCTTTAGCGGATAAGTTCTTCCACTTGATGAGATACTCTGAAATTGATCGATTTCGTAGTTGTCGAGTTTTTGTTTCTATGACTGCTTCCAATTACAATATAATTTTTCCTTTCTCGTCAAGTTCTGGCAATATTGTTTGAACTAGGAGCTTGTCTCCTATAACCTTCTTTAAACATGAAACATGGAAAACTGGGTGCTCGAGAAGATGCAGGAAGCTCCAATTTGTATGCCATACAACCAATCTTTTGCAACACCTTGTACGAACCATAATACTTTGGTGACAATTTATTATCCTTCTTAGCTTGCTTGAGGGACATTTGTTTATATGGTTGTAGTCGTAGGAATACCCAGTCACGTACATCAAACCTTCTTTCACTGCGATGTTGATCTACCTGTTGTTTCATTCTATTATGCGCCAACACGAGGTTATCCTTTAAGAGTTGGAGAACTTGTTGTTGATTCTCGATGTGATGTTCCACTGCTTGAACCTTGGAATTTTCTCTTAAATACGATGTGATGGATGGTGGCTGATATCCATAAAGTGCCATAAATGGGGTCATTTTTGTTGCAGTATGGAAGGAAGTGCTATACCACCATTCAGCCAGAGGCAACCATTTGACCCATTGTGTCTATTTATCAAATACAAAGCAACGAAGATATCCTTCTAAACATTTGTTTACTATCTCCGTTTTTGCCCATCAAATTGAAGATGATAAGATGAGCTATGAGCTAACTGAGTACCAAGACAATAAAATAATTTTGTCCAAAAATTTCCTGTAGAAATGGGATCTCTGTCACTTACAATAATCTTTGGGTTTCCATGTAGCTTTTGAATTGTTTCCATAAATGTCGTAGAAACTATACTGACTTTAAATGGATGTGATAATGCACAAAAGTGTGCATACTTGGTAAGTCTGTCAACTACCACC
>APFE031055542.1:131379-151158 GCA_000404065.3 Pinus taeda | reverse complement strand
AATGATACATAATACACAGACTTACCCAGTGATGGAACCTTCACAGGTCCAAACACATCATTGTGCACAAGTTCTAATATCTGTTTCACCCTCTTACCATCAGAGGGGAAACTCACTCGATTCTGCTTCCCATATACACAATTTTCACAGAAATCAATATCCAAAGAGCTATTACTCATACCTTCTACCATACCTTTACCATGAAGTCTTTGAAGGCCCTTCTCTCTAATATGTCCAAGGCTTTGATGCCACAACATGGTCTTCTCTCCAAAGACCACTAGATTTTCTGCTCCACTTTTAGGAACCACAGAATTGTTGCACCCATCAACAACAATGCTACCTTGTAGTTTGTACAGAGTTCCAATCCAAACTTCCCACATCAATACCAATGCTCCCCAACCATCTTGTAGGTATCCTTCTCGAACACTATTTTTACACCTGCATCATTCATCTTGCTTACAGAAATCAGATTTCTAGCCAATGGAGGAATATGCAAAACACCCGGAAGTGTTCTAACCCTTCCACCTTGCAACTTCAACTTTACTTTTCCACGACCAACAATTCTAGCCTTCCTGTCATCCCCCAATAAGACATCACCACCATCATATTTCTCATACTCACAAAACGACTCTCTATGGGGAGTGAAGTGAAAGGATGCACCTGAGTTAGTCAACCATGCCTCATGATCTACATGTGTACTTGAAGAAGCCAAGTACACATCCCCACCTTCACCTAGGGTGGTTTTTTCCTCTACAGAAGGAGCATCATCAAATCCCTTTCCTTTATCTGGAGCTTTAGATTTACAGTCCCTTTTGTAGTGCCCTTCCTTTCCACATTTACAGCAAACCACCTTTACAGGTTTTCCTGGAGATTTAGATGTCCCTCTAGATTTAGATCTCCCACTTGATACTTATTTTTGTTTCTATTCTAGGACCTTCTTCGTACAGACAAGGCATCACCATTTTGGCTCTCCATTTTTTTTCTTCTCATCTCCTCCGTCAGCAAGGATGAGACTATTTCATCAAACTGCAAGGAAGTTTCATTGCTACCTATTGTAATCACCAGACGATCCCACGAATGTGGTAGAGAACACAACAAATTGATGCACTTATCTTCATATGAAATTTTAATATCAACAGATAATAACTGACTTACCACAATATTAAATGTGTGCAAATACTCTGTCACCGAGTCTCCATCTTTCATCCTCAGGTTATACAAATTTTTCGGTAGGAATGGTTTATTCACCAAAGACTTAGATTGGTACAAAGTCCTTAACTTGTCCCACAAAGCCTTAGTTGTAGCTTCCCCTGATATATTCAATAATAGTAAATCTGAGACAAACAATCATATTGTGCTCTTTGCCTTCCGATCCAACTTCTTCCATTCTTCATCAAACACCCTCGTTGGTTTAGTACCCAGATCTACCACGATCCGCTGATCTTTATCCACCAATAGATCCTCCATCTTGAGTTTCCACAACTAAAAACTCTAACCATTTAATTTCTCGATCTCTATCTTTCCACTGCTCGCCATCTTCTTTCACCACTAGAATCGATCCCGTAGATCTCCCATTGAACAGGGTCTACCACAGGCCCGAGCGAAACCCCTCAGTGACAAAGGTGTCCCCTTGAAGCCAAAACACATATGATATCAAATGTAGGTTTTAGTCCCGCACATAAATTACTTGCATGCGAATTCTAAGAACATAAAATAAACAATGCGAGAGCATATCACATAAGACACATATACACAAAGATTTTCCATTGGATCCCAAAATCGGGACTACTAGCTTGATTTTTCATTATATTCCTTTGAATGTTATAATAAATATTTATACATACCGAAGAATCCAATACCATGGACAAAAAACCCAACAGGTACATGTTGAATTCTCTGATAAAACTACCCCTTTGTACATGTTGAGATACACCAAACCATCCATGCTCCCCCTAAGCACATGCATAGTCTGCAATTTTTTTTCAAAAGAATAACATGACTCTATAACTCAAATGTGTGAGTATGACCTTCCTATCATAAATGACTCATACATACATCAATCTCCCAACCAAGTGGGGATATACCAGATTTGACTCATCTACCCAACCAAGTGGGGATATACCAATTGTTTATACATGACTGAAATAAAGCAATTATTACATCATCCTTCCCATGCATAGTGGGGGTACAAATTACATCATATGACCAAAAAGACTCATTAAAAGACTGCGATAGACATAAACATATTATTACATCATGGGCCTTTATATGACCTTTACATAGAAAGATATACATGCCATTTATAACAAAGACTAGAGATCTAAACGAGACCATGATAGTCATAAAAAACTATCATACGCCATATATGATCTGCACCATAAGCACCTGTCAGCAACATCCAAACCAACAACCTGTATATGACCATCATCAATTCCCAAGATATGAAAATGTAAATATGATCAACCTATGACAATATATGCCGCATATAGATATCAACTCATCCTCTTGATCTCATCAAGATCAACTTGCTCCGTTTCCTTAGTAGAAAGAGCCTTATCATGACCTTCCATGAATCAACTAAGCATATGTCATATCCACAAAATCATTCACATCATTTCACACCATAGTCATCATCATCATCAAGAACTACATGATCTTTCCACGAGAACCCTCAATATATCAACCATGTATCAACACTAGGGAACATCCCACATCTGATAAGCATTAACCATGATAATCAACATATGTGAGTATCAAACCTATCATCATAAAGTAAGAAGGCATCATCATTATGTGACTAAGTAAACCATGTCTCTGAATATCCATGTCTTCAAATAGCTATTTCTTCATGGGACCTGCAATAACACCATTCTCTTGGCCAACCAACAATATTTATCAATATGTAACTTAAGTAATCATCCATGTATCCAGCATAATGTGTATCCATCAAAGATATAGCAATACGTATCTAGCAAACCATGAGCCCATAGTCATTTGTCAATCTTTCTTGATACCAACAACAACAACAATCCTCAACCATGTGAGAGCCAAGAACTATAGGAATCCTGCGTCATAACTGCAACATATGAACTTTATGCATCTTTGAAGGCATGATGAAAACAAAATAAAAGAAATGAGTGACTCATCATGAAATAATGAAGTTGTGTACTCAGGCTTTGTACTTCTCCTTGTCCTTATGATGATCACCATGTAAAAAACATATATGTACTATATGCATCATAAAAAAATCATTCACAATCATCCATAAATCTGATCTGAATAACAACTACGTAACCCCAAGCAATCTGAGACTTTATCATAGGAAACTCATAACCGCATCATTACATGATGTATCATTTAAACGCTTCAACAAAATAATCATCCTTACCATTGATAAGAATTGTTAGGTGCCAAAGACTTCTAAACATAATGCCAATAATGCATTATTAGAAGCATAACATATTCTCCCCCTGAACCTATGCCAACCGTTGATTGTCAGATTTGATCATTGCAAATATTAGTAAGAATCATCAAGGCATCATCATCAATCAGATATACATTAATTCATCAACAACTTATGAGGGTCAAAATCACTTCTAAGTAACATCCAGAGATTGTAGTCATCAATCATCAAGACAAAAAAGATAATTGATAATTGATAATTGTCTGAACCATATCATATCATTTTTCTGAGTTTGTCCCACTGCTTCTTTATCAAACCAACATATACGCTGCTGTGAAGCTTCGAACTAGCGTATATACACGACTTGTCTTCATGATAACTGCGTATGAGAATTAGAACATTGAACTTTCATACTTTCAGTTCCTCCTGAGTCTGTTCTGTCTGTATATTGAGCTATGCCACATATTTTTGGCTGTACTTCCTTCTTCTTCCATATCTTGGAGTGTGATGATGTTTTCTCCTTTTAGTATGTTGGCCGAACTTTGCTCCTGCATTCTTTTGCTATATGCCCAAACTTGTCACAAGCATAACATCTTATATGTTTCATATTCCCTCTATAGCAGTTAATGGCTTTGTGACTGAACATATTGCAAGAAAAGCAATATCCCTTAAAGTACCTGGAAGCTGATGATATTTCTGTGTGACGGTTATTAGATTGAACTATTCCACTTTTTCATCTAGCTCCAACATGTCCAAAATTATGACATATAAAACATTCAACATTATTCATCAAAGGAAAGAACCGATTATCAGTTCCATAGTTAGGAGTAAATGATTTTCTTTGAAGAATTTCTTTCCTTGGTTGTTGATGGGGTTGACCTCTTATCTCCTTGTTGAGCATTTCAGATTTTTCACTAGAGTTCCTTGCTTTAGTTTGTGAGCTAGATTCACCTTTAATAGTTTTATGAAAACCAAGACCAAATTTGGTGGAAAGAGACCTTTTTCTACTAAGAATATCATCCAAAATCTTAGTAATATCTTGAAATCGTAAAAGTTTATCCTTTCCTTCTAATTCACCTTTACCTCTACCTGATATTTCTCTTCCTTTTCAAGACACTGCTTCTTTATGATTTCTTCAGCTTTTCTTCCTTCTTCTACTTGTTTTAATTTGAGAATTCATTTTTTTGTTCTTCATCTTATGAAGTGTTAGGCCAAAATAAAATATGCATGTTATGGGTTTTTGATGCTTTGCTTGATCTAGACTAAGTATGCACCTAAGTGTTTGATGATGGATGAGATCTAATGATGGATCAGGATCATAATGACTTATCATTATGTGATCTGATAATAGTAGGCTAGATCTAATTGCTAACACATTTTATCCTTTATATGTGATGATCTGGGTATGTTTGAAGTTGGGACTTGCAATGAAGTTATAAGTAGGTATTTGCAGATCTATAGGTTGGTTTGCTTTGGTGAAGGTGTGTATACATGTTGGTTTGACTCTTCCAAGTAGTGTATACAAAAGAAAAGATTGATTTTCATGGATGACTAATCTATCAGATCGGTGCTATTGTTTTACTATTGTTTGTCGTGGAAAGAATATAACACAACCCAACAAGTACATGCTGAATTATCTGAAAAAAACCCCCCTTTGTACGTGATGAGATGCACCAAATCGTCCATGCTCCCCCTGAACACATGCAAAGTCTGCAATTTTTTTGAATAACATGACTCTATAAATCAAATGTGTGAGTATGAACTTCCTATCATCAATGACTCATACATACATTAATCTCCCAACCAAGTGGGGATATACCAATTGTTTATACATGACTGAAATATAGCAATTATTACATCATCCTTCCCATGCATAGTGGGGGTACAAATTACATCATATGACCAAAAAGGACTCATTAAAAGACTGCGATAGACATAAACATATTATTACATCATGGGCCTTTATATGACCTTTACATAGAAATATATACATGCCATTTATAACAAAGACCAGAGATCTAAACAAGACCATGATAGTCATCAACAACTATCATACACCATATATGATCTGCACCATAAGCACTTATCAGCAAAATCTAGATCAACAACCTGTATATGTCCATCATCAGTTCCCAAGATATGACAATGTAAATATCATCAACCTTTGACAAAGTATGCCGCATATAGATATCAACTCATCCTCTTGATCTCATCAAGATCAACTTGCTTCGTTTCCTTAGTAGAAAGTGCCTTATCATGACCTTCCATGAATCAACTAAGCATATGTCATATCCACAAAATCATTCACATCATATCACACCATAGTCATCATCATCATCAAGAACTGCATGATCTTTCCACGAGAACCCTCAATATATCAACCATGTATCATCACTAGGGACCACTCCACATATGACAAGAATTAACCATGATAATCAACATATGTGATTATCAAACCTATCAACATAAAGTAAGAAGGCATCATCATTATGTGACTAAGTAAACCATGTCTCTGAATATACATGTCTTCAAATAGCTATTTCTTCATGAGACCTACAATAAGATGATTGTCTTTGCCAACCAAAAATATTTATCAATATGGAACTTAAGTAATCATCCATGTATCCAACATAATGTGTATCCATCAAAGATATAGCAATATGCATCTAGCAAACCATGAGCTCATAGTCATTTGTCAAGCTTTCTTGATACCAACAACAACTATAATCCTCAACCATGTGAGAGCTAATAACTATAGGAATTCTGCATCATAACTACACCATATGAACTTTATGCATCTTTTAAGGCATGATGAACTTTGTGTACTCAAGCTTTGTTCTTCTCCTTGTCCTTATGAAGATCACCATGTAAGCAACAAATATGTGTTGTATGCATCATCAAAAAGTGATCGACAATCACCCATAAATGTGATCTGAATAACAACTATGTAACCCCAAGAAATCTGAGACTTTATCACGGGCAACTCATAACCACATCATAGCATGATGTATCATTTAAACACTTCAACAACATAAGCATCCTCACCATTGATAAGAATCGTTATGTACCAAAGATTTCTAAACATAATGCCAACAATGCATTATTAGAAGCATAACATATTCTCCCCCTGAACCTATGCCAACTATTCATTGTCAGATCTGATCATTGCAAATATCAGTAAGAATCATCAAGGCATCATCATCAATTAGATATAGATTAAGTCATCAACAACTTATGAGGGTCAAAATCACTTCTAAGTAACATCCATAGATTGTAGTCATCAATCATCAAGACAAAAAAGATAATTGATAATCGTTTGAACCATATCAAATCATTTTTCTGAGTCTGTACCACTGCTTCTTCATCAAACCAACATATACACGACGGTGAATTTTTGAACTCGCATATATGCATGACTTTTCTTCATGATAATTGCATATGAGAATTAGAACACTGAATTTTCATACTTTCAGTTCCTTCTGAGCCTGTTCTGTTTGTATATTGAGCTATGCCACATATTTCTGGCTGTACTTCCTTCTTCCTCCATATCTTGGAGTGTGATGATGTTTGCTCCTTTTTGTATGTTGGTCGAACTTTGCTCCTACATTCTTTTGATATATGCCCAAACTTTTCACAAGCATAACATCTTATATATTTCATTTCCCTCTATAGCAGTTAATGGCTTTGTGACTGAACACATTGTAAGAAAAACAATATCCATTAAAGTACCTGGAAGTTGATGATCTTTCTGTGTGACAGTTATTAGCTTGAACCATTCCACTTCTGCATCTAGCTGTAACATGTCCAAAATTATGACATATAAAACATTCAACATTATTCATCAGAGGAAAGAACCGATTATTAATTCCATAGTTAGGAGTAAATGATTTTCTTTGAAGACTTTCTTTCCTTGGTTGTTGATGAGGTTGACCTCTTATCTCCTTGTTAAGAATTTCATATTTTGCACTAAAGTTCCTTGCTTTATTTTGTGAGCTAGATTCACCTTTAACAATTTTATGAAAACCAAGACCAAATTCGGTGGCAAGAGACCTTTGACTACTAAGAATATCATCCAAATCTTAGTACTATCTTGAAATCATAAACATTTATCCTTTCCTTCTAATTTACCTTTACCTATACCTGATATTGCTCTTCCTTTTTAAGATACTACTTCTTCATGATTTCTTCAAATTTTCTTCCTTCTTCTACTTGTTGTTTTAATTTGAGAATCTCAATTTCTTGTTCTTCATCTTCTTGAGGTAGTTCTTCATTCTTCTTACTTGAATTTTCAAGATATTCCTTTAGAGAGACTATCTCAGCATCAAGACTTTTATAGTAACTGGATCTTTCTATAAGCTTCTTGATTGTTGTATCCTTTTCATTTACTTCATTTCTCAATGATGTTACTTCATCCTGCAGCATTTGACATTGATATTCATTTTCCTTGTACTGCTTCCATACTTTGTTTCCTTCCTCCAACTGAGATTTTAACCTGGTAACTTCTTTGTAGGCACATTCCCATTTATCAATTAGATCCATTTGATCTCTAATTATGTCTGTGAGATTTTTAAATTCTGCCTCTATTTTATTTCTTTCTCTTTCACCCATAAGAGAAAATTCAGTTGTTTTGTTGTCACATTCATTATCTTCAAATGAACAAAGAAATGTATGACCAAAGGACAACAAATTTGTACCTGATAATTCTTTTGCTTGATCATCTTCATTTTGAGGTGATTCTGAATCTGAAGAGTTGCTTCCACATAATGGCCAATCATCTCTCCCACTATCATAGTTCCTTTGAGATGTCTTCTTCTTTGAAGTTGATTTCTTCTTTTGCTTCTTTCCCATTATTACTATGGATCTCCTTCAAGCGATCAAGCTTCTGCCAAAGGGACCTGCTCTCATACCAATTGTTGGGAATAAATTGGGGGGGGGGTGTATCAGTATTTACAAATCAATAACTTTTTCATTTCCATAGTCATATTTATATATGCTACTTCAGTGAAGGGAACTCCGTGTGCACACAACTGTTCTTAAGGAAACCATCGTATATGCAGTGAACTTATGATTCAGTTTATTCATCATATGTTGATCTTTAATCAGTGCATCGGTACTTTATTAAACATTAAACCGTAACCATGTGCAGTAATAACATAATAAACCATCACACATAAGGAACACACATGAACACCAATATTTAAGGTGGAAACCCAATGCGGGAGAAAAACAACCTGTTGTTGTTGTCTCTGTCTTCTTTTTAATATAAATAATAATCTATTTACAATCTTGTATTGGTGCAAACTCATACCAGTACATAGGCACCCACTTGTAGAAGGCTACAACCTTCTCTTGTTCTCTAGCTTCTACTGGAAGGGAGCTACAACTCCCTAGCTCTTGTACTAGTAGATATGTTTACTAGTACATAGGCACCAGCCTACATAAGACTACAACCTTCACTCGTTCTACAACTGCTACTGGAAGGGAGCTCCAACTTCTTGATCAAATCACCAGCCACTACTAGTAGGAAGCTTCGACTTCCTTACTGAAGGCTCCAACCCTTAGTATCCTCTAGGGACCACGTTTCATAAATTTTTAGACTGGATACTCCTCGTAAAAAACAACACAATATGAAGGCCATGTTTCATCAAATTTTCATATTGGACCCATTAGTAACATTTAAGCTCAAAATCAATCACCACTACATCCATCAAATACATCTTCATCAACCAATCATTGAAACTCAATCATCAATCCCTGACATAACTGAAACCCAATCATCTATCTCTAAATCAACCATAACTGAATCAATCAATCACTGAAACCTCTGACATACTGAATCAAACAATCACTAAAACTTTGACATACTGAACTTGTGACACAACTGAATAAACCATTTATTCAAAATTAATCAAATTCAACCAATCAACTGGAATAGATAGATCACTGTAACCAGTACACTAATCTAAACCTAGAACATTGCATCAACAACTAGAACCAACTGTAACCTCAAAATTCATGTTTCAGAATGTATATGCTCTTTCATGAAGCCAACTTGCATGTATACGCTACTTCCTTTAGCGCAACATGCGTATACCTCTAAATATGCTGAATCATTAGACCTCTGAACCACACACTATACCAATCAGTGACATTCTGAAGATCTACTATCATATTACAGAGTTCTAAACAAATAGAAACAAGGATCACCCTTCTTTCTCAATCAATCAATCAATGAGACTCAATTTCCTTATACATTCATTTCTACATTCAGATCTAAGAAGACATCATTGACAAAGAACACTAAAACAACAACACTGTCTGATAGATAAGACATCCCTGAAAATCAAGATTTTCTTTTGCATACGGTACTTGGAAGAGCTAAACCAATGTGCATACACATCTTCACCAAAGCGAACGAATGTATAGATATGAAAATACTTACTTATAACTTCGTTGCAATTCCCGACTTCAGACATACCCAGATCATCGCATATAAAGGATAAAACGTGTGCTAGCTATCCATTATTAGATCACATAATGACAAGTCATGATCCTGATCCATCATTAGGTCTCATCCATCATCAAACACTTAGGTGCATACTTTTTTTTTTTTCTCAGCAAAGACTATTCTATTAATAAAAAGAGGAAAAATATTTACATAGAGGTTTTAACCTCTGAGGGGGCTGTAGCCTGCCCTCTATCAAAAAAATTATTGCAGGTGTCTTGATGCCTGACCTTTACATATTTAACTATCAGAACCATAGGCAGACTGGTGATTTTTACAAAATTCATCTCTTCACTGAGCTTACAAAAAAACCTTGATCCCTTACAAAAATATTGCCCTTTAGAAGGGCTATTACATTTCCATTGAATCTCAAAAAACCTGTAGACTGTAAATTTCATGCCAGTGAGAAAATAGACCATGCAAATTAGGAAAACGCAGACCAAGTACAAACCATAGAACAAACAAGCTCTTAATCCTGCTGAGGAGAGCCAACATCCTTCTCGCTTGCTCGGTTGACCCAGGTAACCATGAGGTTGTCTTCTACATCCATCATGCTGCGTCCTGGAGGAACAACAAGGTGGAGTATGTTCTCGAAAGTACTTGCAGGCTCACAATCCTGGACGGGCTCCTGTGAAGATGAAGGCTGGTGCTAAGGTATTTCTTGCTGGCCACCATCCCTCACAATCCCAGAAGCGTTGAGGACATCCCCAATTGGGTTTTCTTGATGAGCACTGGAATTATTGGAATGAGCCTGCTCACTAGATGTTTCTTCCGCACTAGCAGACTCTTCCTCTAATTCTGACTCTTCCTCCTCCTCCGAAAAGAGCACCGTTACAACAACAGAGATGAGCGGCTTGTTCAGCTTGCTGTGAAACTTAAAACGAGCTGAATGGAAAGAGTTGGTGAGAGAGTGACCAGAACTATCTGAGGATGGTGAGGGGGGCGGTACAGAAGCCAAAGGTTCTATGCATTGCGGGACAGAGCCTCCACGACTGCTAGAACCTCCCTGTGACCCAGTACGACTTCCACGTCTTGGGATTCCACGTTGGCGAGGCATGGTGGAATTCAGGTGATGAATGTTCAAACAGAGATCCTGAATTTGGGGGATGAACAGCCAATTGCAAGCTAAAGACCAGACATTCCAGAACCAGACTCCTTCCAGCTCAACCCAATTATAAACTGATGAAATCCATAGCTCCTGCTCTATATTGACTAGATGCGCTATGCCTAGACCCCAAACAGTGACAAGCAACACCAAATTCTTGTGCCAGACCCCAAGACAAAGAATGAACTTAATGAAACGAAAGACAACAGTATTCAGACACAGGGATAAACTGAAAAGAACAAGTTCAGACCTACTGGACCCTCTTATCAGTCCTGAACCAACAGACATATACCTGACCCAGGGAGGCTCCCATGCACTGCTTGCTGCCCCGGAGCTCAATCGAATTAACCATCTGAAGCACGCCTCTATGCCATATGCACCGAGATGCATTCCTTTTATGCCCTGATTGAGGTCCGCCAACCGGGAAAGATGTCCTTGCAGCTCATTAACTTTCCTGCTCAGCACCATTACTCCCAAGCCCGATCCGTCATTACGTAGAGCTTTGAATGCCTGATCCTCACTTGCCTTTAACCGCCGAGAACTACTGGTTGTGATGTCAGCTGCCGTTCTTTTTAGTACAGGCATTGATACGTGGTACAAGCACCCGCATCCGGGTGTGAGTATTCCTTCGACTGCTTGTCATTGTTTACAATATCATTGAATATTGAGAGTTGCGTTTCAAGAATTGTGCTTGAAATCAAGCCCTCCACAAAATATTTTCCATTGTCTACTCCTAAATTCGCTAGAAAATCCGCTAGCTTGTTCCCTTCTCTTCTGATGTGTTTGAAGGTAATCGCTTGGTGAGTAGAGAACCATTGCTTAAGGAGGTCCAGATGAGGAGCCAGCCTCCAGCTGCTACTGACTTTATGAACAGGGGATCCTTGCATTAGTTTTGAGGCCATAGTGATGATGATCTGGGAGTCTCCTTCTGCAATCAGAGGAAAAAAGCCTCGTTCTTGTGCTATATTAAGACCCCTCCATAATCCTTCTAGTTCCGCTGCATTGTTGGTGTTCCATCCTATTGAGCCATGAAAAATTATGAGAGGGATACCTTGAGAGTCTCTGATGGCTCCTCCAAATCCCGTTTTCCCTGGATTGCCTCTTGAAGCTCCGTCAAAGTTAAGTTGAAACATATTGATTGGCGGTGGATTCCATATGGCTGCTGGCATCTGATGCTTAGGTATGTTATCCTTGGTTGGAATCGGCGTATTTAATTTAATCTTCCAATTTTCCCAGATAGCTTGTTCCTGCGGGTTTGATGGGAAGTCTTCCTTGGACCATACTTTCATAACTAGAGTCTCTCTAAGGTTATTAAGCAATCCTTTCCATAACTGTTCCAGCGACATTGCTTGATCTTTGAAGTTCCATCTGTTTCTCTCCTTCCAGATATTCCACATTAATAGACCAGGAATGAGTTGCCATAGAACATTTAATAGTTTACTTTGATATGGTTCTTGGCTCCAGGTGCGAAGGGTGCCTGTTAGATCCCCATGCATTCTACCTTCTTTTTGACACCGAAATGTGATTTTTTCCCACATTTTCCTACCAAGCTGATAGGTTTACATGAGATGTAATGCTGTTTCCTCGTCTTGTTTACAGTTGGGACACATGGATGGCCCAGTGAAGTTCCATTTTCTTAGATTGTCCCAGGTTAATATTCTGTTGTGAGACAACAACCATAAAAAGGTAGAGACCTTTGGCCATATGGAGGAGTTCCATATATTATTCCACAGCTTATCTTTAACTACCCTTTCTTTGATGATTAGATTGTAAGCTTCTTGAGTAGTGAAAATGCTTTTTTCCTCGTACCCCCATCTCAGAATATCCATATCTTCTGAAAATAGTATTTTCCGTTTTTGAAGTTCTGAAGCAAGTGTGAGATAAGATTGCTCTGGGCTGTGTGATAATATGTGGCTGACCTCTTTCCATTTCCTGTGTTCTTTCCCATTGCGAGATTCCCAAAATTGACTAACCTTATCAAAGGGGGTTATGTCTTGGTTTAGGAGCCCTTGAATGTTGTCTCTGAGATTTGGGAGTTGCTTCCATGAATCTTCCCAAAACCTTGCTGTAGTACCATTCTTCACATCCCAAAAGCTATGCTTTTGAATTAGATGGCGTTGAAGATTGGCTGAGTTCCATATAACTGATCCTTTGCTCACTTCTGACATTCTAATTCTTTCCTCAATGGGTACATTGCCTGCATATTTTGCTGTCCATAGAGATGCCCAGGGAGTGTTTGGATTGGAGAGCCGTCTCCACCAGATTTTAGCCCCCATAACCATATTACTATGTTCTGGGTCTCTCAGCCCAATGCCTCCCACCTTTTTTGGAAGACATGCTTTCTCCCATTTAACTAGCGCCCATTTCCTATTTGGGCCCGAATTTCCCCATAAGAAGTTACGCTGAAGCTGTTTGATTGCCTTAAGGACCCACTTAGGTGCCGCCAGGATGGAGAAGAGATAAGTAGGCATGGATTGAAGAACAACTTTAATTAGAACCAGCCTACGAGACATATTAAGAGTTCTATGAGTCCATAGGAAAAGTTTAGCTTCAAGTTTTTTCTAAAAGGCAACTCCACGAAGAATGCTTAATAGCCAGTGCAATTAAAGGAGCCCCCAAATATTTTGACGGAAGAGAGGCTATGGTGAAGCCTAGGATGCGGGCAATTGCTCTTTGGGTGGTAGGAGGCGTGTTGAAGAAAAAAATCTCAGATTTGACTTTGTTGATGAGAACGCCCGAGGCTTCCGAGAAGTTTGAGAGAATTGATTTGAATGCTCGGGCTTCTTGAACAGAAGGATGGTCAAATAACATGTTGTCATCAACAAATTGTTGGTGAGAAAAGGCAGGGATATTGTGGAAGGCTAGGCCTCTGAGGTTATGCGAGAGGATAGCTTCTTTAATGCTTCGACCCAGACCCTCCGCTAGAATAACAAAAACAAAGGGCGATAGAGGGTCACCTTGCCTGATACCGCGAGAAGGACGGAATGTGGTCGAGGGTATTCCATTGATAGGAATAGAGAAAAATGATGATGACACAAGACTGCTGACCCATCTAATCTAGGGAGGGGCAAACCCAAATGCTTTTATAATTTTTTGCATATAGTCCCAGCTGATGCTATCAAAAGCTTTAGATAAATTGATTTTGAGAAGCATACCTGGTTTTTTTGATTGCTTAAGAGAATGAATTATTTCATGGGTTAAGATAATATCGTCCGTGATCTGTCTGCCTTCTACATATCCAGATTGTTCCAGCGATATAATAAGGGGAAGCAAAGGCTTCAGTCTGGAAGCTATAACCTTGGAGACAATTTTGTAGATAATGTTACATAAAGAAATCGGCCTGTACTTATCAGGAGTATTAGATTCCTCTGCTTTGGGTATTAGTGCAATGAAAGTTTGGTTCATACCTGGATACATCCATCTTAGCGTTCGTGATTCCTCCACAACCTGCCAAACTTCCCATTTGACCAGGTCCGAGAAATGCTGAAAGAAGTTTGAGGTAAATCCATTTGGACCTGGCGCTTTCCCGGCTTTTAGCTGATGCACTGCATTTTCTACCTCTTGGAGACTGATTGGTTTGAGCAGAAGAAGATTGTGCTCTTCTGTAATTAGGTTGGGTATGTTTCTAGTGATGCTATCAATAGCCTGTGTTCTATTGACATTAGGTTCTTGATTCATCGTCTTAAAGTATGTGAGAAATTCCTGTTCAATACCCTCATGAGTTTCGATTTTATCTCCTTGTTCATTGTTGAGATGGGAGATATGGTTGCTCATTTTCCTTTGCACAGTGGTTTTGTGAAAGTATTTTGTATTCTTTTCCCCTTCCTTTAGCCATCTAACTCTGGATTTTTGCCTCCAGAGAACCTCCTCCTGTAAGTCCCTTTCAAGGATTTGACTTTCAATGGACTGCTCCTTCTGGGCTAGCTCTTTTGAGCGTCCTTCAACTATTATTTTCTGCTGAACATTTTTCATCTCTTGATTGAGGCGTTCCTTAGCTTTGAATATGTTGCCGAAAACAGAGTTATTCCAACCTTTGATTTCCCCCTTGAGGTGTTTTAGCTTTCTTTGGAAGATTGACATTTTAGTGCCATCCGTGGGGTTAAATTTTAACCAGGATGCCTTGAAAAATTCGTAAAAGTCCGGATGTGAGAGCCAAAAAGATTCAAACCGGAAGGGTCGCTTGGTGTTTCTTCCTGGATGATTCCAATGAAGGGCTATTGGCCAGTGATCAGAGCCAGAATAAGGAAGAATTGAAGCAATGAATTCACCTCCGATGTGAACAGCATTATCTGAGATCAAGAAATGATCCAGCTGAGAGGAAATTTGCATTGGATCAGCCCGCTTGTTATTCCAGGTGTAAACCCCATTGTTTGAGGGAAGATCTATTAGCCAATTATTCTGAATGAAGTCTTTTAATATGGAGCCATCTCTGTTGATTCTGCATCAGCCTCCTTTTTTTTCTTCCATACTTGCTATCATATTGTAATCCCCTCCAGATATCCATAACGGGTGTGCTCTGGCTGTGTTGAGCTGCGTAATGGTATCCAAAATTTCAAGCTTGTGCTGCGTTTCTTGAGGAAAATACACATTTGTCAGATGTCCATGGATATTGGTACCAATTATGTGAAAGATGGCCTGAATGAAATTTTTATTTGCATGTATGTTCTTTAGTTGTATTGTTCGTGCATCCCATAACATTGCAAGTCCTCCTGACGCGCCTTGAGCATCCACCGCTGTTACCAAGCCGCCAGGCCAGACCTTTGTTGCAATTTTTTGCAAAACTGTCGAGTTACATTTAGTTTCCTGCAAAAATAGTATTGTGGGTTTTTCCTCCATTAGCATGTTTTTTAATAGTCTTCCTTTCCTTGGGCTATTAAGCCCTCTGATATTCCATGACATCAACTTCATTGAGAAGGTTTGGGGTGGGTATTAAAATACTTGGTTAACTTGGCATATCCGCCTGATTCAACCAAGACTTCTCCAATCTTGATGGTTCTTTCTAATGTGGTCTTCCGTCCTCGTTTTTTGCTGATGAACTTCCCATCCCATTGACTGCCAATTTGAACCCCTAATGAGTATTTCTTTTGAGCTTTGTTGAGGACTGTAACTAGATTGTCCACCTGTTTGTCAGGTATTTTGTCGAAATTGCCTGTTTTACATGCATGTTCCAGACCCAGAATGTCCAACTCTCCAATGTCTATTGATTCCGTATCTTCTTCCATGAATTGAGGTTCTTGATAACTTCCATCTCCTTCAGTTTCCTTTCCTATATTGGGATCTGTGCCATCTATTTCCATTTCAGGGATGCTCCAGGTTTTTGCGGCAGGTTTGGTATTGTTACCCTCTTGTACCGCCGCCTTTTCCTTTGCTTTCGAATGGGATCCTTCAGTTTTTTCATGAGTGGAATCTTTTTTAGCAGAGTTCAAGCTCTCCAGATCCTGCGACTCTACATTGGCCAAGACTTCAAAGCTGTTACTAGTAGAAGGTTTGGATTGATCCTCTGGAGCCAACTTTGTAGAGGTTGTAGATTTTTTGTGTGCTCTTCTTCTATTTGGCACCTTAATGAAGCCATCTGAGGATTGATTTTCCTGGTTGACTTGAACCTGAGGTTTACTGTTTAAAGGGAAATCTCTATAAAGGTGTCCTATATCATGACATTTCCTGCATCTAAAGGGAACATGTTCATAATCAATTAACAGTATCCATTCTGAGTCTTCATGAAAGAGTCTTACCTTAGCAGGCAGGGGTTGTTTCAGATCCATATACACGCAGATCCGGGCATATGAGGTATACCTGATTGTCTTTGTTTCCTCTGCTACCTTGACGAATTCTCCCAGGATTGTGCCTATTGCTTTGAGAGACTCCTCTTCCCAATATTCCCATGGCAACGAGTACAGCCTGATCCACACCGGTGCCCAGCTTAGATCTTCCTTATCCGGGTTGAATCGTGCGACCCATTCTTTGAGAAATAACCCAGCTGAGTTGAAGAAATAAGGCCCCCCATCAAAAACTCTGTTCCGATATTCTAAATAGGTGAAGACTGCGGTAAAAAACCCCTTCGTTCCTAGATGCAGGTTTATTTGTCCTTTTGGATGCCATTTAACACTAATCCAGGCTCTTAATGCTTTCTCGGTTGGCCAAAATCCAATAAATTTGCCGATGAGAGCATGATCTCTCATGTATTGAATTCTTGCATTGATTTGGTGGCTGGGTGGCTCCACTTCTGGCATGTGGGTCGCTATTGTCTTGCATGTGGATGAGCTTACTTTCGGTTTGTCTGGCTGTACTTGTTCAACTTTCCCCTGCTGATTTTCTCCGGTGGTTTCTTCTGTGTGCTGATGGTCCCCTACAAAACCCTCGATTTGCCCTTGTTGGTTCTCATTTGTTGGAGGACGGTCTCCTCCTACCCCCTGAGGGGGGTTCATTGTTCCGGTCTGCCCAAGCTCATAGCCTGTGATCTGTGACTTCAGCCTTGCCGCTATCAGTGCGGGAGATCGCTGGCCAAATGTCCTGCCGTTGCAGGCGAGTTCAGAACCCTAACGCCGTTTCTCCTTGCCGTCGCCATCGAATCAATAGCCAAGTGCCTTAGGTGCATACTTAGTCTAGATCAAGAAAAGCATTAGAAATCCATAACTTGCATATTTTCTTTTGATCTAACACTTCACAAGATATTCATTACTTGTGCTCTTAGCCCTTTGATCTTCTCCTCCTTATATGCTTAGATCCTTTGTCAATACCTCGAACCAAAACCTTGGACCAATACCTCAGACCAAAATACTTGGACCAAAACCTCGGACCAAAACCTCAGACCAAAAACCTTGGACCAAAACCTTGGACCAATAACTCGAACCAAAACCTCGGACCAAAACCTCGTACCAAAAACCTCGGACCAAAACCTCGGACCAGTACCTCGGAACAAAACCTCAGACCGATACCTCGTACCAAAACCTCAGATCAAAACCTTAGACCAAAATCTTGATTTTCCATCCCATACGTGCTTTTCATTATGTGAAAGTGCGTGCATGCGTATATGATTCTTCTGTTCCGTGAGCTTGCGTGTATATGCTACTTGGACAAGGTGAACCAACTTATACTTCTTGAACCATTCTCTTTCTTCAATTTCTTGATTCTAATCTGTAGTCCTTTGTTCCTTAATACTATTCTTTTGTACCATTACTTTGTTCCCTCTGAATATACATATTATAATGTGATTTTCCATATTACATCTCAAATGATTCCTTTGAACCTCCTTGCATTTTTTCACGTCTATAAACACAACTGTCATGCATTTTGTTACATCTGATATCTCTCTTGTAGATTCATCTAGTTACATAGATTCATCTCGTTACCATATGCAAGTAGTTGTTCTGCTACAATTGTGTTGCCATCAAGTTCAACACATGCATCATAATGCCAACAATCTTATGATAGAAATCAATATTTATTTATTTATTTTTATTTTTATTTTTTTAATTTTAATTTTTTATTAATTTATTTTTATTTATTATTATATATTTAATTTATTTATTTGTTTAAGATGCTCTAACTTTTCCCTCTTTTTAATTTTTTTCCTCCCATTAAAGATAAGGGGCAAAACATTGTGCTAGATTGAATTCTCCTACCTCTTTGAGAAATTAATGGATTCAACCCAAAATATATTTAAGTTTGGGGATGGAAGGGGGTATAATTCAAGTAGAAATGTCGACCTAGGTTCTCTTCCACATTCAATTTGGTATTCAACTAAAAATCATGATCAAGTTTTTTTTTTTTTTTTCAAATGTTTCATCGTAGGATATTTGGCTATCAACTTCTACCCCTTTTCCCACTTTATTTTGCTAGTCTAAAATCAAAGTAGACCCAATATCCATATGAAGTTTCTAGCCAAGAGCATAGATGTAAGAGTAACAATTACTTTAGAGTGCAATAGTTGTACCAAAGATAGTGTTTACAAAAGATCCCCCTAGATTTCTAGATATACGACTTGGAAAAATCAGTGAAATACACTTATTCAATTGGAATCGTTGTTACAAGCATACCATTTATGAAGAGATTAAAAAGAAGAGAGAGATTAAACGTACAATTCCTACCTAGGGATAGGGATAGATCATAGATATAAAAAGAAATGGTATCTAAACAAGATCTTTAATGGAATGATATTTATAAAACATTTGGAATAATTAGTATTCAAAAGGCTCATAAAACAAACTATGGATAAACCTAAAAAATCATTCCATAGACATTTGACACCAATTCCTAGACATTTTTCACCAATTA
Source organism: Pinus taeda (assembly GCA_000404065.3). Classification (NCBI taxonomy): domain Eukaryota; kingdom Viridiplantae; phylum Streptophyta; class Pinopsida; order Pinales; family Pinaceae; genus Pinus; species Pinus taeda. Next base: position 131,871 of record APFE031055542.1, on the reverse strand, counting down.
GGTCGAGAGATTGGATCAATTATAAAAATATGAGCCTAGTTGGTCAATTTATTAGCGAGCAAGGAAAAATATTGTCCATCCAAGTGAATAGATTAACCTCAAAACAAAAACACCTAATGACTAACACTATTAAATGAGCTTGTATGCCATCATCATTTCCCATTTCTTTATCATGAAAAAATATTCAATCCATGGAATTGAACCTACTCCTTAATCAAATCAAAGCCAGGATATATATTCGATAAAAATGTAGATCTTGAGTTTATTGTTGAAAAAGTGGGTGGGATATCATTTTTAGAAAATTATTCGATTGAATTCTTTTCATTCATTTCCAATCCAAGATTGAAAAACTTTTCAATGTTTAAAAATTCGTTGGGGGGATTCTCTAGGAGAATATGTTCTAACCGTTCCATCATTACCTATTTATTTCATCTATATCTAACATATTTCATCCTACAATAAGTTCTTCAAGGTGGTGGAAAAAAATTACTA
>APFE031055542.1:96053-129899 GCA_000404065.3 Pinus taeda | reverse complement strand
TCATTGTGGAGACTCATGTTCAAATCTCATGGAGGATGTGTTTCCCCACTAAGGTACCAAAATATAACTTTACAGCATTGATGAGGCCCTGGGATTCTCTAATTTTTTCTAATCAATCAAACAAAATAGTTTACAATCACTTAAAATCAAAGTTGGTGTCTGTAGCTCCCCACCAATCATACTTCAGCTCTATAGAATCAATCATAGCTTCACTCATTGTGCCCTTTTTCTCTTTAACCCAAGATTTCCTTTTACAAAGCTCTGAAAGACTTGGCCAAAATAGAATAAAGGGGCTCAAATACCAGACCAAAAATTTATATCCCAAGTAGGAGAAAATAAGCAAGCTCTTTGAGATAAACATCCACAAAGTGAATATTAACCCCCTTTGTAGGGTACTTATCTTTGGCCAAAATGGTTTTATCCCTCAAATCCGCCATGGACCCTTTTTTCAACTCACAGTGCCACCCATTTTCATTTAAAAGAAGAAAAACATGATGAATAAATCCCATGAACATGAGATAGAATTTGTCTAGGTTCAGATGATCAATTCCACTCCATTCACACACCATGGTTAAGAGAAACACCTAGAAGTAGTTTTGATCAATGGCGAGGTCGAGGGTTCAAATTAGAGAAGAGACCTTATCGATGTTATGAAAACTATAAAGCAAAAAATTGATCCCAAAAGACCTATTTATCCTCATAGGGGACATACACATTAAACATAGCAATTGGTTGTCCCATGCTTTTGCTAAAGATGATTGTGCATAGCCCTAAAAGCATCACAAATGAATTAGTTAGGACCATAATTGACTTCTAACCATTCATGATACCACCCGATAGTCCAAAAGAATCAATTACATAGAATTCCCATTCCTTTCAAATATTACTTCATTCACTATTGAAGGACCCAATGAGAATTAGATTAGAAACTAATCCACTGGTTTTGCAACAGCTCTAGAGGAAGACTAAATCTATTTTCATGATGTCTTGCTACCAGTTTATTGGGACATCTGGGCAAGATAGAGTTTTGGTTGACCCACTCACAAAGGAATGACTCTTAGGGACACATATTACTATTTTCATCCTGAGAGATCCACATCATATCGCCCCATATGGTCTCCAGAACCGTGATATGCTCCTCATCACATGCCTGCATTGTTGACTTATTGGGATGCTATTGGAATTCAATGTCATGGAAAAGTTCTATACAACATACTAGTATTGCTTCAGGCTTGTAATCCCACATTTAGTGCATGACACACATCCAAAATCTTTGAGCTCTGGTCCATGTAATCATCAAGCCATCTATCCCCAACTGGAAGCTGTAGTTTTTGCACCAGTTGGATGATTTCACTATGCATGCACCTTAACAGGGTAACAATCTATTGAATCCAATTCATTGACATGAAATTGGGACACTGTCTTTATAATCATGCTTTAACTCTACACGATCAATCATTTCTTCACCCTTTGCTCTCTTTTTCTCTTTAAAATAAGATTTCATTTTAGGAAGCTCCGAAAGACTTGGCCAAAATAGAATAAAGGGGCTCAAATATCATAACAAATTTTTTTATCCCAAGTGGGATAAAATAAGAAAGCTCATTGAGATAAACATCCACAAAGAGAAGATTAACCCTCTTTACAGGGTACTTATGTTCAGCCAAAAGGGTTCCATCCCTCAAATCCTCTATGAACCCTTTTGTCAACTCATAGCACCGCCCATTGTCATTTAAAAGCAAAAAAACGTGATGAAGAAATCAGTTGAGCACGAGATAGAATTTTTCTAGGTACAAATGATTAGTTCCACTCCATTCATGTACCATGGTTAAGAGAAACACCTGGAAGTAACACCGAGCGAGGGCGAGATCGAGGGTTCGAAGCGAGCTTGTCGATGAGTTGGGCCACTTGATGTTTTTCAGCGTGCCAAATGCAGTGAAAGAAACCCTTCGAGATATTCTTGAAGTCAAGATCGGAAACGTGAGGCTATGCTTCAAGTCATCTCTTGAGAGGCTCCAGTGTTGTGTCACAAGTCTTCTCTTTGGTGGATTTTTCCAATATCTCAAAGTGAATTTAGTTTTTTGTAGCTAATAAATATCAATCGAATCAATCACATGGCTCAAACTATTTCTATCATCTAACATCCAAATCAAGGGCACACGAAGGCACTGGTGGCATGGGAGGGGGGTTATTCCCAGATGAATGCCTTACAGCATAAAATTTATGTTAATTAATATGGAAACTTAAATAGTTATTTATTACTAATATAAAAATTAGTTAATCCTAGGTGGTTGTGTGGAATAGTTGTTATCCTCCCTACCCAGGTTTAATTCTCGCATGTTGACATGTTTACCCTCTAGAATAGAGTAACTTTATTTTCTCTTAAGTTGGTCGATATTGAAGATTTTCCTAGTACCAACAACCTGTCTCTTTCCTTCGAGGTTATAGGGAGGTTGACTTTCTTCCTCGGGTTGTACCCAATTTCCAAAAATTTTAGCATATTTTATTGAAGTCACCTACTCTGGTTTTCTTCCTCGGGTGGTACCAAATTCCCAAAAGTTTTAGCAAATCTAATTGAAGTTACCAACTCTCCAAAATTTATCATTCCATTTATTAGTCCTAAGGGTTAGCTCAAGAGGTAAGTTACTAACTCTCCAAAAAATTTCATTCCAATTATTAGCCCCAAGGATTAGCTCAAGAGGTCTAGAGCCAAACATGAAGTTCTTTGATATTGTTTCTAGTTGTTGTTGATCACAAGTTTGACTCTCTTCGGTTCCCTTGGGGGCAAGATCTCATAATGAGGGGGTGTGGCTATCTAGAGCCACATGTAAGTGAAGTTCTTTGATATTTTTGCTAATTGATGTTTATCATAGGGTTGATTCCCTTGGGGTGATGCCCATTGGGAACTAGTCTAGAGCTCTCGTGCTTTCATACCATCATAAAATAATAATACTAATAAATAAATAAAATAAAATTATGGTTGTCATTAAAATATTATTTTGTTATTAATATAATTGTTTTAAATAACATACGTCAACTAAACAAAAAATAAATGACATATCTCTGTATATAACTTGATGTAAACTTAAAGTGGAAATTGAAGTATTTTATTTATTTCTCACCTTAAAGATATTTTTTTAATGTTATTGTTTCATTATTTCTAAATGTAACTTTACGGGAGAACATATTCCCCATGCTAAGATATAGGAAGTCTATCCCCTCAATATTTATCATTGGCATTGAAATATATTTTTGTTACTACTATTTTTTTATTGATCAATCAATGTATCATTAAACGTTTTTAATTCAGGAATCATCTCATAAAAATTCTCATGAGATTGTGGATTTTTTATGTTTAAAATGTTGTTTTTTAATGAGTAACTAATGGGGCACTCGAATTATGTAGAACAATTTACCATTTCAAAAAATATTGCCAAGAAAAGTAAGAAAATTTTCATAGTTAGACTACTCATAATATGTTGAATTACTATTATAACCAAAAAATATTGCCAAGAAAAGTCACAAACTTTTCATAGTTAGACTACTAGTAATATATTGAATTAATATTCTAACCATAATTACGTGATACGCATGTTTATTTCATAATATGCCAACAATTTTAATTTAATTATCACTAATTATTATATGGACATTAGAGATTTAACCTCCATGGAATATGCTAGAATATTCATAGTAGTATTCACATATCAAGGGTTAAGACTTATATCTGAATTAGTTATTCTCTTTAATTAATTTATCTCAAATTAATTAATTAAAATAAATGTCATAACAACAAATATCACATTAGGCATGTGGTATTGATAAGCGATAGTATTGGTTAATGGTATTCTAACAAGAGTTGTTTACAAGTTAGGCATTTGTACAGTAACATGGGAGTGGATATCCATGATTAACCAGTGTAATGTGCAACATATTTGCTTAGTACCTCTTATGCAAAAAGTAATTATTAATAATAATATATATAGCATACATCTAAATTAACATATTTTAATATAATGTTAAAAACTAATATAAAAATTTAACATAATAAGAGCTTAATGATGATGATGATGATGATGGTTAACATCCACTAAGACCAAATTGGTCTATCGGACCTATAATTTAGTTTTTAATTGTCTGGCTCCTCGTCTTTCTTGGCGAGATTGGTGCTGTAGCTTTCCTTTTTTTCTCTACGGTCTTCCAACTTCCTTTATCTTGCATCTCCTTCATCTCTTCTGGTTCTTGGGACATTGGTGTCTTAGCTTCACGATCTATTGTGTTCGTCCTTTTGAAGATAGTCGAAGAAGAAGTTTGGTCTAGGAGATCTACTTTGCTGTTAAATGAATATTTATTTTGTACGTTATTTGAATCCTCATAACTGTTGATGCTTGAGGAGTTGTTGATTTCACTTTTTTGTTGTTGAGCAGGGCTTTCCTCCTGCTTGTCTTGAGAGTTGTTTCTTTCTTGCTCAATTTCTTGTGATTCAGAGTTTTCTCGAGAGTATTCTTCTTTGATGACAGTGTAGTGTTCTTTTTGTGCTCCTTCCCACCATGTAGATCTGTAGTGATTTTTTTCTAGCAGAATTTTTCTGGGTGGCTTTTGGGCAATTTTTGGCTAGATGGCCCGTCTCAAAGCAGGATCAACATCTAAAGAGGGCACTTTCATAATCAAGTTTCTGGTTCCACACATAGTCTTTACTTGTTAGGTTTATTTCAGCTGGGAATCTGGCATTGAAGTCCTTTTCCACACAGATGCGTGCATAGGTGGTTCTGGCATATTCCTCTGTTTCTAGGCACCTGCAGTAAAATTTCCCAATTGCATTTCCAATGGCTTTTAGCGAGGAGAAATTCCAGAGATGCAAGGGTAGGTTTGGCAATCTCACCCAAACTGTGCTAAGGTATGACTGATGTTGACGGATCAAATGATGGGTTCCATGGTTTCATGAATAGGCCTGAGTTTTCCCAAAACCAAGGGCCGGAAATCTAGAAAACATTTTCTGCTTTCAGGGTTTTCAAAATCTACTATAAAGAAATCCCTAGCATAGGGGTAGATATTAATTGCATCAGAAATGACGGGCTTACAATTTGTTTAAAAGTTTTAAAACTAATTGAAAGTAAAATGTTATAAAATTAAATTAAAATTAAATTTTTAAAAATATTTTTATTTTGAAATTAGTTATTGTTTTTGGGCAAGTAGTATTGATACTAGCCCATGTTATTGTCACAAATCATATTTACAAGTTAATATTATCCATGGTAAAATGAGGGTAAATATCCATGGTTAAGAATCTTGTTATATTGTAAGTATTAAGTTTTAATTCAAAAATGTTATGGGGGGAGTAAGCTGGAGGAGTTGAGGGAGCGATAGGGTTAGCTCAAACCCTATCTATCGCCTCCCTAGCTTGTGGCTTCGTAGGTTCATCTCTGTCTATCCTTGATTTCGAGGCTGCTTCACAATTTTTGTTGTCTTTCCTCTGTGTGTGGGCTTGGTTGTGTGTGGATTGAGGATTTGTTGGTTTCGTGGTTCTATTGTTGGTGTCGTGCCTTTGTGTCATCGTTCAGCTAGAGTCATTGCCTCTCCCATTCGTGTAGTTGTTTTCCTCTTCTTTTTGGTAATTATTTTTCTAGCTTGAGTATGCCTCACAATATATTTTGAGATGGTCATTACTACCCTATTTATTTGGGTTCTCGTTGTTTGCATCTCTAGGCTTTGTGGGTGGCCTATGTCCTACACCCTTCGGGGTTTGGGCCCCTATTTTGTTGGGGTTTACATCCCAATTTTTCAAGTTTTTGTGTCTTATTTTGGGCTTTGTTGTATATTCCCTTCAGAGTTTTCCTATATCTAATGTTTTGTTGCCTATTTTTTGGGCTTTATGCATGGCTCCTTTGGGGTTTGGGCCTTGTTTTGCTGGGGTTTACATCCCCATTTTTCAAGGTTCAGTAGTCTATTTTGGGCTTTGTCTTATGTTCCCATGGGGGTTTTCATATGTGTAATGTTTTGTTGCCCATTTTTTGGGCTTTTTCCTTGACCCCTTTCGTATTTTGATTTCAAGGGTCTATGTGATCTATTTCTTGTTTATTTTTCCTATGGCATAGGGATTTCGCCCCCAAGTGTTGACAGCTCTTATACAACAAGTAGGATTGGGCAGATCCTAGTGAATGCACTATAAGTGTATATGTAAAATGTATTTTTTTTCAAAAAAAATTGAATTAAAATATGGATTTTTCAGGAAAATAATAATAATAATAATAATAATATTTGATGATGATGATGATGATGGTGGTGGTGGTGGTGGTTAACATCCACTGAGACCAAACTTTGGTCTATCGGACCTAAAGAAATGAATTATTTAGTTTGATTTAAGATTTTATTCCTATGCTCAAAAAGATTGGAGAGAAGCCTCCCAAGCTCACTGTAATTTTGACAATGCAAAAGGCTAAGAAGGTCAGTGTTGCAACAAATATTTTGAAACTGAGATCTAATGTGGTTGTACGCAGGGCACTCTAAAAGGAAGTGATTTTCATCCTCGATGTTCATATTCTCACAGAGATGGTAGAACCTTTCCATCCATGGTGTTTTAGGAACTACCCAATGACCCATTTCACTATGGAGCTTATAAGAGTTTGTTCTAATCTTGGCTATATTAATTTTCTTCTTTGAGCTAGTTAAAACATAGAGATACTTTTGATCTTCTAGGGTGGAGTTGATGACCTCCTTATAATATCTTAATTTTCTTTTAGCTGCTAAATCTTTCTCAGACCACATTCTTTTTTTGAACTTAGAAGTAACAATATTTTTAATGTTATTAATGTTTTGTAGTGCGACATTCTCATCGATCTCCCAAGGGTTTAACCAGGCCCTGGTGTCTTTATACCAACCTCGTTTGAACCTTAGGTGCTTTTGGCTGGAATTTAAAGCTAGCTTAGGAAGTCTATGGTCTCCTATGTTATTGAGTTTGTGCTTGTATAACAGAAGCCTAGTCATAACTAGGCTCTCGATAGGGGAAAGACCCACTTCTATAAGGAGAATAGGATAGGGTGTGTTGCTTTTAATTTTGAGGTTATACGTTATAAAAACGCTTCTGGATTTGCTCAATCTTTCTCCAGGATTCTTAGAGATGCTACAACCCCCAAATCTCGCAATCCATATTAAGGTAACCAGAGCGACTAGAGTTTCAATATACATATGTTATAAAAAAAAATTAAAATAAATTATTTTTATTCAAATGAATTATGGTTTTTGAGAGCAGTGGTATTGATAAAACCATGGTATTCTAACAAAGCCTAAATTTTTTATATATGATAATTCAATTTTTTTTAGATTTTTATTTTTCAATATAATTTGTTAATTTGACAATAAATTAACTCTGCATACCAATTCAATTTTTTAAAAAATAAAAATAATTTTTAATTTCCAAAACATTCAGTTAATATTTAATTTTTTCAAAAATTCATAAAATTACTTAAAATTTTCAGTACTAATTGAAATTCGAAACATTTTTTACCAAAATAAAAAACATTATAATATTTTTCATCCATATACTAATTTATTCTAAACAATAATAATGGTAATAAAATAAATAAATAATAATAAAATTATGGTTTAGTTAAATATTATGATTTTTTAATCTAATAATAAATGTCAAATATATCATGAGCCATGAGCTAATTGTTTTGATACTTATCATAAATTAATAATTATCTACTCTTACCATCGATTTAATTTATATTGTGCACTAATTATTTTATTTTATTAAAAAAAATGAATAATGGAACAACTTACTAATTATAATCAATAAATTTGAAAAATAATCCTACAACTTAAATCGGACATGGGCTTTACCTAGTCCGTGGTAAATGCCATAATATTTCAGAGAATGATATTAGTACTCGGCTTTAGTTTTTTCCAAGTAAAAATATTGTGCCTCCAGCAATATACAAATTTTGTTTTGGATTAGACCACAAAATTTATATCTATCAAACTTTCCTACCTAACCATTAAACCACATCTAATTATTGCAAATTGCCATAAAATTTGCCAATTGCAATAAAAATTGATTTAGTTCAAATTATTATTCAAAGCGTTTATACCTATCAAACCTTCCCACTTAACAATTAAACCACATCTAATTATTGCAAATTGCCATAAAATTTGCCAATTGCAATAGAAATTGATTTAGTTCAAATTATTATTCAGAGCATCAGTCATTCAATTATGTTACTCGATAGCCATCTATGTTAAACAATTTTTCGTTAGGTTAAAATTCATGATTATAAATTTTACTTGAGTGATAGCCCAAAAGCTCAAGATATCTTGAAAGTTCGATATATTGAAACTTCTCCTCAAAGAAATTTCACTCAAAACATATTTGGCGGGGGGGTGTGAGATGGCCCTAAATACATGTGGGATCTCGGTTGAATATATTTTGGCTTGCCACCACATAAATTGAATTTGGTTGGAAGCAATTAGGCATGAGAATGTTTTAAATATGATGTTTTACCGAAGAGAGTACATTATGAGAGCTCCTCAAAATTTAAAAAATAAACTCTTCGGATGCGGGTGTTAGATAGGGTGGGATGCGAGTGGACGGCAAGCCACATGCCGGCCACAAGCCATCACGTGGCAAACGTTGAAGGCAAAGGTAATGCAAGCAGTTGGTATAAGGTGACGCTGTAGAGAATAGTAAATGCCCAGCATGGCAATTCAGCTCAAGCAGAGGTTGCAGTTATGGCGGGTGAGCTCCAAGGTAAAGCAGTTGAGGCTATAAACAATGTTGCAACGCATGGTCAGGGAATGGTGGCTCTTCCTTCAAGCAGGTCTTTGCAATTTCGGTTTCCCTGCCTTTCCGTCTCTGCCAAGATATCCTCTTTGTCTGTTTGGCTCATTCCGCAGTCGGTTCCGGCAGCTGGTTGTTTGGATCACTCCGTGGTCTGTTTGAATTTCCTCCCCTTGACCCCCGTGAGAATGGTGAGACCTCTACAACGTCTGCTTATCCATCGAGGCACGTCCAGAGGAGGAACTTCTCGCAGTCACGAGGCGGATAATGTTGTCCATTGCTGTCATTGCAATAGTTTACGCTCCACTGGAGCTAATCCACTTCACTCTAGTCAATTCATGGATGCGGGTGCATCGAGCTCAGCTGGCTTGCCTGCCTTCGGCTTTGCTATCTTCAATTTTAGCAGTTCCATGAATAACCCACAGATTAATGCGCATGTTTTGGTCTTGTTCTTTGAAAATTCCCAGGAAGACGATGACTCCCTGGATGATCATGGGCAGAGGAAGACTGACAGAAAGATGCAAGAAGCAAAGGTTCCTGAAACTAATCTGGAGAAGGAGGTTAAAGATCCTGCCTGAGACCTGGAAAGTGCATCAAAAAGCAGGGTCGATTAGAGGGAGAGGACCACCGAAGCAGAAGACACTTTTCCCACTGCTACTGAAAGGGAAGCTTATAGTTGGTGTCGGGTAGAGGAGGTGCAAATGGACGAATAGTGATGCCCGAGCTCAAGGTTCATATGGCTCTTCTGTCTGGTCTTCTGGTCTCTTTTGCTGTCTGTTTTGGCTTAGTTTTGGCATAAATGCTTTGTGTTTATGTCTTTGAAACTTCGTTAAGGGGTTGGTTACCATTAGTCTCCCCTGCGTGGGATAATCCGGATTTCTGGTTGGCGCCCCTGCGTGGGCTAGCATTTTGGGATGGTTTCGCTTCTCTATTTGGCGCCCCTGCGTGGGCTAGCTCTTTGGATGGTTTCGCTTCTCTGGTTGGTGCCCTTGCATGGGCTAGTTTTTTTATTAGCCTCAACAGCTCCAGGATGATATTCCCAGAGCCTGGTTCTCTCTGTTTTATCATGATGTAAATTTTGTCTTCTGTACATAATATATTAGCATAGTTTCTACTGATGAAAAAAAAAATATTTAAAAAATATATTACATTAATATTTTTTTAACCCTCTTGGTACTAAGGATAAATTACAATAAAATCTTAAGAAATTTTTTCATGGCATTTTTTTTAATTGAAGGAATATTGTCTGGAGCAGCTTTCTAGTTTGGAGCAGCTCTCAAATATATATAATTTTATTAGGGATTAGACCACAAGACATGTAGGGACTAATCTCTCCACCTAACTATTAAACTACATGTCAAGCCGCTCCTACACACTGTTAACTGAAAATCAGTTTTTTCAAATCTATTCTCTCGGATAGAAAATATGGTTATTTCGTTAGGGTTAACTTCAAATCGCTGAAATATTTGCTCCTAATATCCAAATTGCTGACAGGATTTTAAACCATAGTGACTCTGGAGGAAACGGCTGCATAATTGATTGCAACGGTTGAATGTCAAATACTCTTTGATACCGAAGTAGGAGCGGACGAAATACACTGATGTATTTGCTCCAGAATTTTCGAGCTATGGGGAGAAGGCCCAATTATTTTTTAAATTATTAAAATTATAATTTTAATCATTTGATAATGTACTCAAGGTTTTTTGAAAATCCCCTGAATACATGGAATAAAATAGCTTCAACATGCAATTTCAACAAATATTTGATCCATTTAAAATTAACCCTTAATAAAAAGGTCAAAATGTAAATAATAATACTTGAAATGCTATAACAATAAGAATTTAATTTTGCAGTTACTTTATATAGTATATAGACATTATTATGATCATCATCGTCATTATTATTATTATAAACCATAATAGTATAGGTTCAAAATCTTAACATCACAAATTGCAAAAACTATAAGAAAATTAATAAAAATCCTATGCCCAAAATTGATAACCATATTTGATGGAGTCTAGTTCACCTGCAATGGGAAGAAGTTTTTTTATCTTCATCATAGCAAGTGAAGACAAGGTTTGCTAGCTTTGCAACCAGCACAATAACATTTGTATTTAACGTTTCCATTGTGTCCATCATCTTTGCAATACGCACCAATATTTCTTGATGTATGAATGATCTATGAGAACCCTTCCCATGAGAGTTTTAATGTGCCAATATAGATTGACTGTTTGCATATATGAAGTATGAACATCCTTAGTAGAATCACCAATCTCTAGGATCTAGTTCCTTATGTCCCTTTCAACTTGATGATGCAGGATGAATTTGTAGCTATGATGAAACTCCTCTTCAATCTTAGAGATTTCTCTCGGAACTTCTTTAGGTATTACCTCCATAAATCTAGTCGTGGAATGATGAGAAACAACTAGAGCTTGATGCTAAGAGGATGAGGATTGATGAGCTTGAGGACACAAAATAGTTACCGACCCAAAATAATTACCATCCCAACACAAAAAAATGTTACTAGTATGAATTATCCACTCTAATAAACCTACTGCTAGACTATCATAGAAAACAAGGAAGAGCTAGAGCCTAGCAGAAGAATGAGGGAGGATACAATATTACGAAGAGATCATGACAGATTTCCCAAGAACCTGGAAGTAGAATACCTAGAGTATGGAAGAAAAAATAAAATCCAATGAAACATAATTGAAATGCAAAGGATAATGACTAAGAAACTGGAAATTGAAATGCTAGTGAACAAAGAAATTACCACCAAATTAAACCTTAGAGTCAATATTAGTGTGTTCCTTATAACAAAGAAAGTGAGCCTAAGAATAACCACTTTCTAGCTGAGAGCCATAATTAAGCCAAAGATCAGGGTTATTTTTGCCTAGCGCTCTATATTGAGCTAGTGGTCTGACACTTGGAGACAACTAGGACTAAGAGAAAAATAAACACGAATAAAAGAAGCAAAAAAATTGGAGAGGATTAACATTTAAAACACTGTGTGCTAAAGGACATTTGAACTACAACCTATCACACTGAGGTGACAAACAAACTAGATATTAATATATATCATTGACCCTAATTTGAGTTGTCCTAGACCACCCTCTATCATAATTTTGCATAAGCTTCATATATTTCCGCATAATTATGCTTGAAACTACCTTAAAGGTGGGTTGTAGAATTTACTTCCTAGATATCCCATGCATTAGCCACCATAATTCCAAAAACCTCCCACATTATAACCTCATGTGCTCCCATATGTGCAAGATAGGGCTTGTACTACCACCCCTAAATTAAACTTGCAACTCATATTAATGGTGTGGTGTGATTCACATGGTTAAGTACCCTCCATATAAGATTTCCTCTAATGAACATCATATATTATTTTTACAATTTGATTTTTTTATTCCCTCCTAACTATGAATTACATCAATGATATGTCATGATAAACATGATAACTATGAGTCAAAAAACATACCCTCAATATGCCATAGGGGAAACTGGATTTATTAGCCAATAAAAAAATAGACAGACTAACATCAAAAACTAATTGTTGCTAAACATAATTTTGCTCTACCATGAGCCATCTACTAGGAAACATACTAAAATAATAGAAAATAAACTCAAGAGTCAAACAAGGTCATGGGAGTCGAGTCGCATGCACTTGTTCTAGCTAGTGCAGAAGGCTTGGATTCACATTGGAGAATGTCTTTGCAGGTGGACCAAGAGAGAATCCAATCTCTCCAAAAAGTACCTTTGGTGGTATTGTATCCTTTGGATTTTGTTTAGGAATGAAATGATATCATTCCCACCTTCATGCGTATCATTTAACACTCAGCCTAGAAGGATCTTTAACTACCAAAGAAAGGTGATGGAGTGCATTTATTGATTCCTTCATCCCCTGGGATGGCCAATGTTAGGAAGCCAATGGGGGGCCTATGTTATGGTTTATGTGTCTAAATATCCCTCAATATCATGAGCAACACTCAATGTCTCAAGTTGATGAATTTCCTCCCAAATTCTAGAAGAAGTTGTTGAGTGATACCTTGATGTGCGCATCTACCGTTGCTAGCGATTCCCACTAGACTCTATGCAACTACGCATCCTTTGTTTGTGATGAGCCTCATAAATGGGTAATTATATGGGCTCATTTTACCTCCTAACCTAGTCAAATCAACCATTATCTTAGCTTATTGTAAGATTTTCTGATTATATTTATGCTTATAGAGTGAGTTGAGTTAGTTATGATGCCATGTGATCTAACATGTGTTTAATGCAGATTATTGATGATTTTTGAGGTCAAAGTCAAGGATCCAGTGACAAATGGCATCAATAGCTCAATGTGGACAAAGGAGAGGACTTATAGGAGGGAATCCCCCTCATTTATTACTCCTTGTATCGAATTACCCTTCATTGAGCTCGGAGTACAAGCAGCCAAGTCATGCATTAGAAGGCAGTCGAGCAAGTGGAGGATGATTGATGATTATCTCAAGTTTTGGGAGCCAAGCCTCCCTGATTTCAAGGAAGCTATTGGTAGATTCATTTGTATAAGTAGAGATGCCTAGGGCCTCACTAGGGTCAGATTTTTTTTGGATTTTTGTTGGATTTTTGTTGTACTTTTGCTTGTGTAAACTCTGGTCAACTTCGAGCTTATTATTTTTTGTGATAGTTTCATTTAATCTTGTTATTGTTTTGAAATAAACATGGAATCCTTTTTGATTTAGCACTTACTTACCTCAGAGGGCTGAAGCTCTTGGGTTAGGACCCAATCCAAGTAGCCAATCTCCTCTTGTATTTGTATGCTTTGTTTTAGTTTGTAGTTTAGTTGTTGTTAGATGTATTTCTTTTATGGTTAAGAATAGGTTACTTTTGATGACTCGGTAGTTTGCTTTCATTTTTGATTTCTATAACAGGTTAAGAAATGATAAAGAGAAGATTCAATAGGCTAGAAATAGTGCCTTGGCCTCACTTCCTCCATTTGGGACCATGATTTGAGGCAAAGACCCTCTTTCTACCCCAAAAACACAGATCTTCTTCATTCATAGGACTTCTAGTGTTTGCAGCTTTTTAGTTGGATAATAGTCTAGTTTTTCTTTGCTTCAGAACTTATCCATTCTGCTCATTTCTTCATTCACAATAGTCTTCTTTCATGCTTTCCTTTCATGCAACATTTCTCAGCATTTCCTTTCATAGATCATAGTTTAGACTAGTTGGATGCAAAACTTTGTTTTTCTCGATGCACTTATTTCATTGCTTGCTTAATTTCATTGGTTGATTGTGAATTGTTTATGCAGCAGATATCTTATTGTAGCAGTTTAGCCTATCAAACATCCCATCCTCCATCTGATCCATGCCCTACTGATCGCCCAAGTCTCCCCTCAATGTTGCCTTAGTTTCCTGCATTTTTATATAGAATTTCTTCCTCTCTCCTTGAGCAAATCCAATCACCTTTCTCTCTCCTAATGATTCTTGATAGACGTTAGGTGCCCTAACACTTCATTCCAACCTTCACCCACCTTTTCCACCCACTCTCACACCCTCAAAACAGCCAAAACTTCTCTTGGACTCCTCCTGTAGGCCTTCTGTAGAATGTTGTTTTTCCTCCTATAAATTTCCTGTGTCCTCTTGTAGATTTTATTATAGGCTTTCTTTTGAAGGCCAAGTGTGGGAAAGCCTCTAGAAGGCCACTTGAGACCTCCTAGGACCCAATCACACCATCCTACATCCTCTCCAGTCCCAAAATTGCCCTTCAACACCACCTATTCGTTGCCACATTCATAAACAATAAATCACATGCATGTCAAATTTACATGAAAATCCAAAAAGATGTTTTTTTGCTCATTTACTTCCAGAAATAGCTTTTTATATGTTGTTTACTTCCTTGAGTAGGTAATGGCATTCTTTTCATGGTTTTCATAGTGTTTTCTGCAAAAGTAGGATTCATTGGTTAATTAGGATTTACTTGGTTTGCTTTACATTTCAGTCTTTCTCCTTTCTGCAGTTAGAGTAGTATCTGTAGAATAGTCTTTCTCTCCTTTAATCACATATATCTCTTCTTCTGGAATCCATAGAAGTTGGATGGAGCTCCTAGTAATCTTGTGTTGGCTGACCAAGTGACAACCTACAGTAAGAACTAGTACTTGTGCATACAACACCATCGCTTCCAAGTTTGTTACGAACTACCGGGTTAATAAGAGTAAAGTAGGTAGCCCAAGATTTGTAGCATTATTACTGCAATACTGGCACTCACCATACTTTTTGGCACCGTTACTGGGGATGTGGTAGAGTATTCTATGATTACTTCTTTCTTCTATTTCGTATTGCAACATTCTACTAATAGTTTATTTCGGCAAAAGTAGACTAGTCATTTCTTTTCTTTCAAGCTCTACATTTCTTTCCTTTCCTTTCCAATTCTGCAAATTTCATTTCGGAAAAAATGTAGACTAATCATTTTTTTCTTTCAAGTTTTGCATTTCCTTGCTTTCCTTTTCAATTTTGCAAATTTAATTTCAGCGAGTTCATTTTGGTTACTTGCAATTTGTTTTGTTCAATCAATCTCAATTTCTACAAGTACCATCAGTGTGGGGAAAAAGAAACAAAAACCAACCAAAAAGATTTCCATTCATGCCTCGTAGGAATATATATCACTCAGGAAAAAATTTTCCCACCACCCCCACTACTTCACACAGCCATCCTTCTCTCTTCTTCAGCGGCTGTGATCAAGAAGAACCCTTAGGTGAATAGCTAGACATATTTGAAGAACCTATAGGGGAAGAAGAAGAAGAAAACATTCCTTTAGAGCCAATGGTTGAACACAGAAATGCTAGGGGGAATGAAGAGAGAATAGAGGTACCTTTCCTATTTGAGAGACAAATGGGGACACCAAAATGAAGAATATAATCCCTTCCACCCTACCTCATTTCCATGGTCTGACTACAGAAGATCCTGACACCTTTTTGTTTGAGTTTGTTGTTACCAGTCGAACCTATGACTATGCAGAAGATGAGAAAAAGTTGAAACTGTTCCCTTCTACTCTCAAGGATGCAGCATTGCCCTGGTTCATTGGATTACCTAGCAATAGCATCACAACTTGGGCTCAGATGCAACAAGCCTTTAACAAGTATCAAGACTATTGTAGGTCAAAAGATACTAAAGAAGAAATTTTCCAAATGACTATAGCAAGTAATGAGTCCCTGGAAGACTATGAGGAGAGGTTCCAGCTTAGTTACAAAAGGGTTGGGTGTACACTTGACCCTGTGTCTCTAAAGCTAGTCCTGCTCGGGGGAATTCAGGAAGATCTTTTAGACACCCTCCATCTACTGGCTGAGGGAGACATCTACCGGCCGGGGGAGACATCTACCAACTATCTTATGAGGACATAAAGACTGTTTTCAGGAACCATTCTAGAGCAGCCAGAAAGAAAAATAGGGGGAGTCAACCCATAGCTAGTACCTCTTCCTCTAACTCATCCATTAAAGGAGAAATTGGAAACATGCTGGAAGACTTCAAGAGTGAGATGCAACAGAATCTTGCCATTCAAATGGATACCTTGCATATCAAAAGGAAACAAGAGGAAGTAGAGAGGGCTTTGGCCGTTTTTTTCCCTAGATGCACCAGGAGGCATCCTAGGAATGAATGCCCATTGAACTCTATAGAGGTTTGTTCAGTCTATGAAGAAAACCATTCTACAGACAAGTGACCTTCCTTACCTGGACTTAAAGCTATATATCAAGGGGCTGAGGGAGTCACTGAAAAACTCTATTACATAAACCAAAGGAGGCCGCATGGACCTAGACCATATTAGCAGGGGATGCAAGAGACGTCTCAGGCATACTACAACCCCAACCAAGTCACTTCCATACCTTCTTGGCCCCCCCCTGCTCATCCTTCCTAGTCCACACCTCCTCCTTGGTCCTTCACATCTCCATATCATGCCCAAGTAGCCACCCATTCATTTCAATCTTATGCTTAATCACAGCCTCAGTGGAATGCATCTCATCAGGGGTGGAGGCTCCAGTACAACTCTCTTCCCGTTCTTTTGCCTCCACTACCTGTCCCACCATAACTGTTACATCCTACTCCACCAAAGCAACCCCAAATGCCTACCCAGCAAAATCCGAACCTAAACAACAGACAGGCTCAACAAGTGTGTAGTGGGGAACCATCATGCCCGACTTATGCTGTAGAGATTCGGGAAATTAACTTGTGAACTGGGAAAGTTCTCCTAGATAGCTAGCCTCCACCTTAGGAGGTTGAGGAAGATAAAGAGAAAAGCGAACCTAAAGAAAAACCACCCTTTCCTGAGAGACTATCTGCAACAGTCTAGCTTACCCCATAATAAACTGAACCCTTAGGAGAATTGAAACATTTACGTGTGAAGATACCAATTTTCCAAGGAATAAAAGATGTGCCTATCTACAATAGGTTGATAAAAGAGAAGTTATTTAGGCATCCAGGAAGGCATAAGAGGGATGCCCCAACCATCAATGTTGTACGGCAACTGTCTGATCTGATGTTGGGGCAGGTAATCTGTCCAAAAGATCTGGACCCTAGAATCCTAGTAGTCGATGTCCACGTAAATGGCACCATGATCCCACACACCTTGATTAATATAGGAGCTACCATTAATTTTATGACAAAGGACACAATGCTCAAACTCAACCTCCAGGGCTCCTTGAGGAAGACCACGACCATGCTACAACTTGCAGACTGGTCCATTGTGACCACTAAGGGGATTGTGGAAGATGTGATGGTCTCCATTGATTCTTGGGAGTACCCTGCTAATTTCTTAATTCTCCAGCCAAAGGCAAAGCTCATTGGGTATCCTCTCATTCTGGGAAGACCCTAGTTGGCCACCGTCGATGCCTACATCAACTGTCGAGCTGGGAACATGACCATAAAGAACATGCATATGTCCAAGCAGTTAATCTTATATCCTCTTGCCCAACCCTTGATAGAACACGATCTACCTCTCTGGTTGGAGGAGGAAGATGAGGATGAAGTCTATTATGCACCACTTTATTCATTAGAAATCGTCATGGGGGGAAAACCGCAAAATGAGGATGATATGATTGAAAATATAATTCAGAATCCACCTCTCAGTGTATCACCATTAGAGGACATAGTAAGAGAAACCCAAAACAACCCCTCAACTGATCTCTGTGCAACCAACTCCACTCCTCTCCATGTTAAGAATATAGATTTCGCCCCAGAAAGAACCTTGAAAATCAATCCATCCCTATCCACTTCCTAGGAGAAGGAACTATGTAGCTTGCTGAGAAAACACCTATATTCCTTCACCTGGAGTTATAAGGAGATGAAGGGAGTGCACCCTTCAGTATGTAATCATCATATATACATCAAGGAGGATTGCAAGCTAGTCAGGCAGCCTCAAAGGAGGATGAATCCATCACTTAAAGATATTGTTAAGGAAGAATTGCAGAAATTGCTTGATGCAGGATTCATATATCCATCTCTGACAATGAATGAGTCTCTCCTTTGGTGCTAGTGCCAAACAAAATGATAAGTGGAGAATATGTCTTGACTATCAGGAATTGAACAAAGCCACTAAAAAGGACCATTTTCCTTTACCTTTCATAGATCAAGTGTCAGACAGTCTTGCAAGGAGAAATTTTTTCTCTTTCCTAGATGGGTTTAGGGGGTACAATCAAATTCAAATCAGCCTAGAAGGCCAAGATAAGACCACTTTCACTTGTCCTTGGGGTACCTTTGCATACTAGGTCCGTCCTTTTGGTTTTTGTAATGCTCCCGCCACTTTCCAAAGAGTGGTATTGAGTATAATCTCTGATTTAGTTCATGATGCAATAGAGATATACATGGATGACTTTACTCCTTATGGATCTAACTTTCAGGAAGCTTTATCTAACCTAGGAAAAGTTCTAAACAAGTGTATTGAGATGAACCTATCCCTCAATCCGGAAAAATGTGAATTTCTGATGATTGAAGGGATCGTGCTAGGTCATGCAATATCTCAACAAGGACTGCAAGTGGACCCCAACAAAATTGCCATCATCCAAAGGGTCCCACCTCCTTAAAAGGTGAGAGATATCAAAATTTTTCTATGCTTAGTGTTAAACAGGTAAATCCCCTCTATGGACAGAGGTGATCCCACTAGCCCCAAATGGGTCTAGCAACAATCAATTCATGCTGCTATGCAAGTTCCTAGTTGTATACTAAAAGGTGGATTACGAAGACCAACCTGGAATCCAACGCAAATGTCAAAGTAGAGTTGACCCTCCGGCTCCCTTGCTTCAGCAGGTCACAATCCTAGCGATCCTCACGAACGGACACCTGCACATGCAAAGACCGAGACAACTACAAGCATAAAATCCACCAAAGTACAACTATATTTCAGTCAGAAAGGAAATAAATCAAACATCATAATAGGCAATGAGATTGGAACCATAATAGCAGTCGTTTATTAATGAATAATAGGCAGAGAATGATACAACCAAGGTTCTGACGTTGAACATATTCTCTGGCTGGGCGAGCAGCTATGTATGCCTTGCAATAGACCTTCTCTCTCTCAGGATTCCAGTAGCATAACCTCCCTATGCTTCAAGACTCTTACTATCACTCCAGAAAAGCATAATCACAACTAGCATTACTCCAGAACTTGCTTGACTAATGCATGAGGACAGACTTTTATAAATGGAGAAGGGAGGAAGATTCAATGCACCAGGACGCCCATTGTGGATCGACATTATCTCCGAAAAGCTACTGAGGATAGATGTCAAGGATAGATGATGACTCTCGACCTCTATCAGATGGATTTTTTCCCTCAAAAGACTTCATGATCTGAAAGGAAAAAACATATGGGTGCGCGTTTGCCAAAAATCATTACCAAACTTAGTTGGCGCGAGTGTTGTTCTAGGACAGAGCGCCAATGGGCGTGCCCCTTTTTGAGGATCTTAGTGATTGGCACGGATAAGACACTGTGTACCTGCGCCAATGGAAAACGGGCACTTTTCAGGGATAATTTGCAGAAGGTGTCTTCAGGGAACATGAAGTACATACTCAGGGGAACATAATGCAAGTGTTTTTAGGCTATGTCACTGCTCACAAGTCCCGGAATGTATCCTCCAATGTACGAAAAACAGGGGTAACAGGGACGGTGACCAATGGTGACAAATTACTGTGTAACACAAGGTGACCCTTTTTAGGATAAGAACAAGTAGAGAAAATGCCTCAAACCAACGTTTGTGTATCAAGCACTACATCTCTAAAGTGACCCATGACATACTCCTAAGAAAAGCTAGAATTACCTTCAATAAATGGGTACCTTTCCAACAATGTAATGCCCCGACCACCAACTTGGAAATACTACGTCACCACAACCAAAATTCACCAATTAAAGTAACTGATATTTCAGTGGAAGCACACATAATCTGTGAGTCCCATTAATTTACACATAATTCCATTGAATCCATTGATGTTTTGCAGAATCTTCATGGTTTACAATTTACATGAATGAGTCCTAGCTCATAGCCAAAGGCCACTAGTAATTTTGATTAAATTACTTCTATTATCTGAGTTTCAACCCTGGTTATAACACCAAACCTTGTTTAGAATTCATTAAAATAACATGTAATTTAATGATTAATTTACATAATACTTTCACCCATTATCATTTACTCTAAATTTTGAGTTTGTGTACATCATAATAAGGGCTCAATTGCAACATAATAAACTTATGAATAATAAAATAATTCACATGTAATCTTGTAGACCACACATGATTGCATGACATAACATACTTGCACGACACACACAAGAATTTGAGACAACATAGAAATTCCAGACAAAACTAGGGTAAAACTACCTATAAATGATAAAATTAGGATATAAATATATGGCACAAAAAATACATAATAAATACATACAATCAAGCAAAACATGGCACATAAACATATATCTGCATAAAACAACAAGTAATTCTAGGCTCTACACGTTCTGCACTACCATAGACCACATGGTTCATCAATTTGAACCACGGGTCACCCCCGAGCTAGGGATGCAATCTCCATGGGCAACGATAAACTGATATTAACATGTCCTTAATGGCCAAGGTGCCAACCCAATAGTCATGGCTCCAACTTTAGGATCTACTTTCCCTGAACTGTTCTCCAAGTGGCACACCCTTCTCTAAGACCTCCTAGCACCTCTTGCAATGCTTGCCTTTCAAGGCACCTTACGACCAATCATGAACGTCTTAGCATTGGGATATTCAGGAGCCCATGCTACTCCAAGGCTCTACGCCATTACCAATTTGGCTCGTTGGTTAGTCTAGAACCCAAGTGGCATAAGCCTTCTTTGGGATGGTCAATCCCTCTATGATTCCCACCTTCCAGGTCTCACCAACTGGCTCCTTTGAACCAAAATCCATAACCATAATAGTCATCATAGTGATAAGGAATAATAATAATGCATATGGTAAGTATATATGTGTGTGTGTGTGTGTGTGTACTTTCACACTACATGGTTTCCTCTTCAAAGTGGCGCTTCTAAAGCCACGTGGGCCCCAAGTGCCCTTTTCACTGACATTTGTCACCAACATCGTTACCCCATGTCCATGGAGTTGCATGCCAATATATGTATATATATGTGTGTGTGTGTGTGTACTTTCACATTACATGGTTTCCTTTTCAAAGTGGCACTTTTGAAGCCACATGGGCCCCAAGTTCCCTTTTCACTGACATTTGTCACCAACACTATTACCTCATGTCTGTGGACTTGCATGCCAATATATATATATCCTTTCACACTACATGGATTCCTCTTCCAAGTGGCACTTTTGAAGCCATGTGGGCCCCATGCACCCTTTTCACCAACATCTATCGCCAACACCATTACCCCATGTCTGTGGAGTTGAATGCCACCCATACGCTTACTGTGGAGTGGGATTTTCTACCAATCTATTTTTCATTATGATTCAAATTTACACAAATTACATTGTATTTATAATTCAGGCCCTCCATCCACTTAACCAACAGCAACACATATGCTTAAGCATGTTGGCTCCGAATATATATGATATCTATATGGGCACAAATGCCACATATCATAAACACATAGTTACACAAACCCACAATATACATTTGGCTCACCATCTTAATAACGAGTACATATATTTACATCATACATAGGTGTGGGTATTACAAGAAACCAACATAGGTAGGTAGGTAGATAATACATAAGGGTGTGAGATAAATCTCTCTAAGGAACTCAACAAAATATCCCTCTAACTTCAGGAGAAGGAGTGTCTCCTTAGGAGGTCACAGTGACCATGCCTATGACTCTATCTAACAAAAACATATGTCTTTGCAAAGTTATAACACCATGTATGGGGTTTGACACCTGCCCCAATGTCAGAAGGTTAAGAAAGTTGGTGACTTGACAATGAGAAAACCAATGACCAAAGCCACGGTGAATGGTGGTTGTAACTATAATAGTGCTAAGTTAGTGAAATTCCTTGTCGGGTAAGTTCCAACCTACACAGAAGGCATAATTATCTAGGCATTTTTTAAAATAGAGACTTGATGAAATAGACACAACTATGAAGATGCAAAATACTTACACGTGGAAAAAAATATACTATGAAGATTCATTGTTCCCTATTAATGCATGAGGGATAATTTCTCAAATTTAATGGCATAGAACAACCTCTAGTCATGCTCAATTCCTTGTTAAACTCCTCGATAAAATTACATCAAGAAGAAAAGCATGACAAACGTGATCATTTCAGAAAGTGAGAATGAGAGGCTAAGCATGTGGAGGGTTTGCATTGTAATTTGTTAGACGTGGCCCTTAGTCTTGACAAATGTGACACTCAAATTCTTGTCTTGGGTCAAAATAAACAGGAGCATCATATTTATGTGATTTGAGTGCATTATCGACTTTGCATGCCCACTCTAATTCTCAAAATAAAATAAAAAATATCTAATTTCTTTAGTGAGCAAACTAAGATAATGTTTTCTATTCATACTATGGAGGAGTGCCCCACAGAATTAAATTCATTCTACGAAAACCCTATGCCCAATTCGGTTTTGTATTGCCATTCTAAACATGTAAATTTTAGGTCTATAATCCATCATTGTGTGATTAAAGATCAATTTGGAATTTAATAATGATCATTCCATCAACATTCATGGATGCCTTTCTTTTGAATGAGGCTAACTCTAATTTGTTTGTTGTAATTTATGATCAAGATAATGTTTTGGCTAAGTAACAAGGGAATGATAATAATATGGTGTTTGTTGGTGATGTTTGGGACAAAAAATCCATTATTGATGGACTTATAGGCCCAAAATTTCCTAATTGTGATCCAAATTTGTAGCTTTATGAACGCTTATGGAAGCAAACTTGGTGGCGTGATAGACTTACTGAAGATATGTCTCAAATTATATTCAACCATCCAATATGGTCTTGAAACCATAACTTCAACAACAAATAGTTTAACAACTGTGTAGAAACCCAAGAGACTTTTCAAGATTGGTAGTAAGACAAAAATTTATGAGTTTGACAGTTATTAACATTCCTATGAAAAATTAGATAGAAAAATCTTGTAGCAACTCCTCTCCATTTGCACATGTGTTGGAATATCATTGTGCTTTTAGATCTCTACATTGTTGGATTATTAGCATCTCATCATTTTTCTCAATGATCAAGCATAAAGGAAGAAGGTAGTGGGTTGATCAAATATTCATGTGGTTGCAATGGTTGGCATATTTTACCTATTTTCTAAAGTAACATAGGAGTACACTAAGTCCACTTGGACAATTGTTACCCTTCCTAGCAAGGGTACCTTAGTAAACCTTTTGAGGTACCCAATAGTTTGTGTCATGGTGTCGCCTTTATTTATAGGGTACATAGATTTTGTATATAATCTTTCTATATTATTTTAATAAGAATTTGTTAGATTGGTATGAATTCATATACCAATGGGGAAGGAAGCGACCCACAAGGGGTCACTGTCTTGCAGTTGGAGCCAATGTTGATGTGTTTCCATGTCACACATAAAATAAAATGATTCTAAAAAAACAAGCTATGGTGAAATCAGACTGTGTCTAGATTTTATGAACTTAAATAAATCGTCTTTGAAAGATAATTATCCATTACCCAAGTTGGACCATTTGCTTCAAAAAATTTCAGGTGCTAATAAAATTTCTATGTTAGATGGTTTTTCTGGATACAATCAGATCATGGTGAGCCTAGAAGATAGAGAAAAGACAACATTCACAACTCCTTGGGGTGCATTTATGTATGCAAGGATGCCTTTCGGATTAACTAAAGTTGGAGCTACCTTTCACAAAGCTATGGATTTAGAAGACTTCTTGCCAACTTAGAAAGGTTGTGGTGGTCATGTCCACATGATGGACCTTCCCTAAAAGGTCTCCTAAAAATCCCTAGGAGAAAAATAAAATAAAATCAACATAAAGGGAGAGAAAAGTTATGTTGATCACTTAGTTGGATAAAAATACTAAGTGGGGTGGAAGAAATCACTGCAGGAGAGAAAATAAGGCTTTAGAGAAAAGAAAAGTATATATATATATATAATAATATATATAATATATATATATTAATATATATATATATATACATATATTTTCGGAAAAGCTAAAACAAAAATAAAATCCTTTTTCCCTCGACTAGAGATATTCCTCCCGCTCTATTTCTTAAGGCAACTCACATTGTTAGAGACACTTCAAATATATCAAGGTATTAGTGGTCACACCTCCAAAAGTTTTTGTTGTTGTTATATTATGTGGACATTTCCTTGGCATGCCACATGGAAGGATATGGAATATTATCCATATGGGTCATTTATGGGTTGATTATTCCATCATTTGAGGGCTGATTTTCACTTATGACAACAATGGGGCAATTGAATTATGTGGAAAACATGACTTAGAAAATTTGGATGATGTTCCACTCTCTTGATGTTGCTTGGATGATGTGGATTTGCATTGGAGCCTTGGAAAATTAATGAGCTGGAATGAGGAGTAATTTCATTGTATTGGATGTTATCTTGCTTGATAGGGGTTTTATGACCCATTTTATGACATAAATTGTCATCCCCAAGCTTCATGGAGATCCCTTGATCCGAGGTATGCACATGGACCATGTCTTGAAACATCATTTGGAATCATTGGATATCTGTGACAACCCATTTGAGAAAATCCCTCTCTCATACATATTGTAACAATTATTGTAATTAAAATATAAATTGGTTGAGAGATGGGACACAAATTTTAGAGCTTGGAGAGGAGGTCACTCAAGAAGTTGGATTAGGATTGGTCATTTAGTGGTAGCACAACCTAGTTGGCATAATGGTAGTTGAAACTACAAATTAAAATAATGATAAATGGTAGAGATGGTCGAGTTGTGGGGACCAACAATATCATAGGCTAGGAGACTTGTAATTGGAGGAGAAGGGACATGACTGCACAACACCACAAAATAGTTAGATTATCATGATGGAGGAGGAGGCGAGATATTCCTTCATGGAATCATTCCATGACATGGTTGGAGTAGAGAGAGGATATATAACAAAATGAGGCATTCAGAGGAGAATAGGGTGAATGCAGGGAAAAGCAAGAGTAGGAAAGGAAACTCAACACAAGAAAATGAGTATAGAGAGCCAACATAAAGAAATAGGGAGGAAACACCTTGAATAGTGAAAGGAGGAATCCTTTGCAATAGGAGCAACAAATTCCTAAGGAGCTCGAGAGAAACACTATGTGGGGGATGTTAAGAGAAAAAAACACAAAGGAAGGAACAAAGTGGTGTAGTGTTGGGGAGAGCATGCACAATAGAAATGAAAATACCCACAGGCTTGGGCAGAGAGCACAAGAAAAAGTGATACCAAAGAGGTGGAATGTGCACATAGAGAGGGAAATAAACCTCAAGGGAGTGCACATGAAAGGCAATGAGGAAGTAATAGTGAAAGAGCATAAAATCAAGCTATGACAAGCTTGTTGCAGTCATAAACTAAGAAAAGGACACTAGTGCAAGGTTAGAAAACTGGTTTGTAGTGTTCTAATGTCCTCTAGGTTCCCAATCTAGGGTGGAGGCACTGGGGTATCAAGTTTTGGTTGCTAGGTGGAGATAGGTGAATATTTGAACTCCCAGTGATGTTGACCATGTGAAAATATCCTTTGAGCACCCTTCCTCAAGCTCTAAAATTTGTCTTGGGAGTGATTGGCTCCAAGAAAGATTGAAGTAAAAGCCAATCTAAGGTTGGGTGGAGAGTTGAAGTCCCAATCTTAGTTTCCAAACATCACATTATATTATAAGTTCATATTTAAATCTTTGTGCATGAGATTGTTATGTAAATGCCCACTATGTTGTTAAAATTATGTATAAGGGCTTGTTTGAATCTCTGTGCATGTGAACCTTATATGAATGCTTGTTGTGTTTTGAAATGCATGAGAAATGATGAACTATTGTACTCTGGTTAATGAATTATGGCTAACTGATGTGTTTGTCAATGAAAGCGAATATTATCAGTTAGTAGGCATAAGAGAGGAGTCAATCTCTGGTGTTTAATTAAACTATTGCATTAAAAAGAATCATACTAGCATGCCCCTTGTTGTGGGTTGGGTGGTGGAGGTTGATCATTCTTTTGCATATTGTTGTATCAACTAGAATGGGTTGAATCACATATAATCCTAGGAGAGGTAGCTAACTATTTAAATGTCAAGGAGTGGGCCCGAGCTATATCTATATATATATATATATATATATATATATATATATATATATATATATATATATATATATATGATTAGGAGAGATATACCTAGGCCGAGTGTGGAGAGTTCTCATAAATATCCCACAAATATATGTATACATATGTGCTTTAAACTCGGGAGAAACAGCCAAGTCGACTGAGTGTCAAAATGGCATCCCAGTATGAATAATATATATGCATATGAGGGCAACAAGCTTGGGGGGGCATCCAGATTCAACTAAGTGTCGAGGTTATCCCCATATACAACGATGTATATGTATATGAGTGAAGATAAGGAGGGATAATGTACAATGACTAAGTGTTGAACGTGCCCCACCTATATGTGTAACATATACGAGAAGCTCAAGAGCGAGAGTGTAAGCGACTAAGTGTCATGGGAAACCTCGGAAAAAATATACATATATACATGAAATGGTGCCAAGACTGGAGACAAAGATCTCTCCAGTAGCTAACTACAATTTCCCCATCTCGAGACCTTAGGGAACCCATAATTGTACACAACGCAACATAACAGAGAGATAAATGCTAAGATGGATGATTTCTGTGACAGTTAATGTGAAGGGATTCTCGTCTCGAGCCTTGGCATCGAGAGGTGGCACTCATATGAGTTTAATGGTGGAAAACATTGGATTGAGGCTTAAGGCTGGAAACCACTAAAAAGGGGTCGAAACAATTATAGAGGGGAAAATATGGTTTGCACCAAGTGTTGAAACCAGTGGGACCCAGGCTACACGGAAAGATGACATGGCTTAGAAATGACATGGTGTTATGGTGGCATGCCACATGGTAGTCAAAGCATGCCATATTTGAGGGTCAAAGAGGAAAAAATGTGTGACATATAGTGGGCTCAAAGATGGCCATGTGGATGGGATGAGATCAACGTGATGTCATCTCAAGCTTACTTCATCTTGGAGCCATGACAATGTTGAAAATTTACACCTAGGAGTAGTGTTGACGTAGGCATTATACACTTAAGTTGATAAGGGAGGAATAGCCCAGAATGAGGCTCTTTAACAACCCAAACTGTTTGGTATATCTATCCTCGACAACTTTATAAGCTCCGTTAGCTTAGGATCCTTTCTTCTTGCGAAGGATTGAATCCAAGGAAAGTAATTCCTAATCTAAACTAATATAACTATGGTTATTTTATGCCAAACTAAACTACTTCTACACTAAATAATAATTGAAATAAACTATGAATAGGTTAGTGAGTTAGTTATGTAAGTTCAAATGAAAATAAATAGTCTAAACCTAAGATAATCGTGAAAACAAAAGGTTGGTTATTTAACTGTTAACAAGCTAAAAAAATACTAAGGAATTCTAATTTATAATTACATTTAGAAATTAGAATTAAAATAAATATAATACACTAATTGTTGTTATATAATCAAAATATGATATAACATATACAAATATATTACAACAAATGAAGAAGGCCAAAACATTATGTAGTTGGCTCCAAACTAATGCGTTTATGAAAGAATTATAGAAAATTTGTGTTTATAAAATGAATTGACACTCCTAAATCCAATTATGAACTAAAATAAAACCATTCCTTAATGCAAAAATCACAAAACAAGTGATTGTTAACCTACAAGTTCCTTATCCTGAAAGAAAACACATGTCACTATGTTTATTACTAAGACTTTGCATTAAGAAATATATGCAAAATATCACACATATATCATTCTAATAATTACTTGGTCAACTGTAACAAAATGGAAGAAAAATTGTAAATGATATGCCTTCTAGAATATTAAGTTACTTTGATTTCTGGTTAATGAATACAATTAATCAACCATAGACAAAAGAAAGGACACAAAATAAGAATATCATATGCAACAACAACACTATCATCAACTTGCATGTAAAGATTAACAGTTTGTATTAACTCGAAAATCTAGAAGACATTCACAAATATCCAAATTAGAATAGTGTGTAACCAATAACTCTACTTAGGACATAGGCCATTGAAGAAGATTGTTTATCTAAAGTGATTGCAAATAAAATCAATGATGAAATGGACAAAGAAATATAATAAATGGAATTGTTTGCTTAAGGAACAAAACCATTAAACAAAACAATATTTATTCTCTAGACTCCAAGAAATTATTACAAGGAAATAAAGAGGACAATTATCTGACTATGGAGCATAAAAAGTAAAGAACCAAATTGAGCATAGTATTTCCATAGTCAAAATATAACTGATGAGCACCAGTATTGCAGAAAGAATGCTGCAACTCCTGGGGTTACCAACTTTACTTCATCAACCTTGGGTTTGTACAAACTTGGGGGTGACAGTGCTTTATACACAATATATGCAATGGTCTACTCTTGTCACGTTTCAACTGGGGCGATAGACCACTAGGGTTTTTCAAACCAGTCTTCTATTGACTAGAAGGAGTCTGAATACCAAATGGAAAGGGGAAAATTATCCTTAATGAAAGAAAATGAATGCTACCTACTCTAGGGAATGAAGGATTGAATTGGAAGATGCTATAAAGTGACATGAAATCATCTAGCTACACATTTACACATTTTTCTTGCAAAAGAAACCTAGCTTAACCTTGTTTATAACATGTAATGATCTAGTCTAACTGAGCATGGAATATGATCTAAGAAGTATTATGACTGCTACATGCATGTGCTAATTTAGAAATTGCAGAAAAAATTCTTTTTGATGTTTTAGTTTTATGAATGCAAATGCTAATTTTCCTCGTTCTTTGGCAGGGGAGACATGTATGGAGGAAAAGGTATGGACTAAGTTCAAGGGTATGGAAGCCAAGTGGAGGCCTAATCTAAGCTTAGATGGCAATTTTTGCTAAATTCAGGCTTAAAATAGGCTGCTACAGGGTTTCCTGTAGTACTACAGGATGTCCTAGTTCTACTACAGGATGCCCTGTTTTACTAGAGGAAACATGCCGAAAGCTTAGAAGATGGTAGGAAAGGTGGAGTGAAGTATGGGAAAAGTGTGTGATGGGGAAATAAGGCATGGAGGAGGTGCACAGTATCCAAGGCCCAGTCAGATGCTTCAAGATGGTTGGATTTTCTCAATGGAAATGACAACTTTGCTTACAAAATAAGAATTCAGATTTAGGGTTTGGTGGACCTTGGTAGCATAGGTGGATAACACTTGGATGAGGTGAATGAGATGAGGTCTCCCTACAAATTAGAAGCTCCTGCAACAACATACACTCTTTTCTTCATTTATGCACAAATTCATCTATACATGGAAAAGATGAGTTGAATGGAGGAAAACAGGTTTATGATTAGCTAATGGCTAAGTTCGTGAATGGAAGTGCTTTTAAACCATAGAAAACTCAAGAGATCAAAATGAAAATTGCAAATACTTCTAAGAAACTCAAATACAATGATCTATTCAACGGGAAACCCTGGATGATGCAGTAATCAAACAATGAATATGTTTTTGGGCTGTGTGAATGGAATCCTCAAGTCATGATCCTATAAGGAAGATGAGGTGAAAGCCACTATCACAGGATCTTCTGAAATGTTTACTGTCACTATGATACCACTGATCTAACTATCCATAAATGGAAGAAAACTAATTAATAACCCAAATACTTGCAGATTAACAAAACCAAAATCACTTTAGTAGCTAGCTATGAATGTAATCTAAGCATACATGTACAAAAATAGGATCCTTTGCTGCTAGGGTTGGGCCCTAAGCCAAGAGATTCAACCCTCCTAGTCAACTC
Source organism: Pinus taeda (assembly GCA_000404065.3). Lineage (NCBI taxonomy): Eukaryota > Viridiplantae > Streptophyta > Pinopsida > Pinales > Pinaceae > Pinus > Pinus taeda. The sequence goes on along the minus strand of APFE031055542.1, from coordinate 99,628 downwards.
AATGCTGGATCAATGGAATTCTTCTCATTTTCATTAAAATATCAAAAATACATAAGAGTCATCAATCACATTGTCTTAGCTCGAAAGTGCCTCTTGGCTACAAAAAAAAAAAGTCGAATCCTAATGAGGCTCTAGGCCTTCTTATTTATACAATTAAAGCTACCAACAACTTCCTTAAATTTAGGGAGGCTTGGCTCCCAACTCGAGATCAATTGGTCTTCAACTATCATTGGATGGCCGCTAATGACCTTAATGGCTCAACTATTTGTAACTCCGATTTGATGAGATATGGTGGAGGAATCTTCAAGTGAGTGAGGAGTTAAGGAGGGAGATCCAATATCCTAAAATCCCTCTTGCTTGTCTACTTTGATTTCTTGTACTTTAATTAGCCAAAATTTGCTCCAAAACCTGCAATTAATGCACATTAGACCACAAGACATGACATCACATCTTTACCCTTATCACTAAGCAAAATATAACAAAACATGTAAAGAAATGTGAGAAAAGTTGATTTTAATAAGTTGGAGAGTGGCATTAAGGTCCATATAATTTACCCATTGATGAGACTCATCATCACCCCCTTACTAAAAGTGTTTCTCATCCTTTGAGCAACTCAATCTATGTCCATGTCTTTCATTGCTTTGGTTGCCTCCCTGATATTCCAGACTTCTATTGTTGTGTCCTCCTCTTGAGGATAAAATCCTGCATGCTTCTCTATTTCCTCCCATTGGTTTCTTTCTTCCTCTTCCTTTCTCCCTTATAACATACCTAAGAGAAATGGTGGACTGAGTTTCAAGCCAATCCAGTTGATTTTGAGTCTCTGCAGTGCCTTCTTATATAGTGGGGTCCTCTCTAGTGCATCCCTCATTCTTTCAGGGGAAAGATACTCCCTGATATTTAGGCTGTAGTGTAAGGTGCTCCATCTCCTTTGGCATGCTTGCTGGCTTTCATCCCCTAGCAATATCAAAATGTCCTCAAAATGAGTGACTGCTTTCTCTTTTGTAGCTAGGCATCTTGGTTCCAGCTGGGGATCATTGGCGATGAGGTTGTGGGTGCTAATGACAGCCATAAAATTGCTTTGTTCTGATCTGATGTAAAGGGGCTTTGTTTCTTCTCTTTTGAATACTCTTTTTACTTCCTTAGCCCTGACCTCCTCATGAGTCATCGATGATGCCAAGGTTATCAGTTGTAAGTCCCCCAGCTTTGGGTTGGGGTCCCACACATTCAAGTCTGTTAAGGCCAAGTTATGTAAGTAGAATTTAGATATCTTGGACCTGTCCTCTAGGGTGCTTTGGTGTCAGATCTCAATGCACTGCCTATAGTCTTGGAAAGGCATAGTCCTTCATTGTGCTAGGGTCTTTATCTAAAATTATAGCCATTGTTCTTTGAGGTACAAGGCATATGATTTTATTGGCATCCTACACTGGAGTGCTTCCATGGAGAGACTTTCATAATGGCCAATTGGATCTCTTTTTTCTGTACTTGCCACCTCAACCATGTGTTCTCAGCCTCTAGTTGAGATTTCATTACTCTTTCCTTGTCTCTTATCTCACTCAACTCTCTGCCCATCTCTAGCAACTTCTCTTCCATATGGCCCACATCCTCTACACTTTTTGATTTAGCAATTTGAATCCAACAATGTGTCCTTTCTCTCTCCCTTTCAAGCTCAAAGAATAGATGGATGGAAAATGTTTCTGGTATTACTCTACCTCCCTCAATGAACTTGTAATAGGAGCTGAGATTTGGAAGTGGGCTAGGTTCCTTTAGCTCTTGGGACTCTCTCTTTTCTTTATTTGGAGTATCCGTCTCCCCCTGTAATTGTGTTGCATCTTCCTTTCCTTCCCTTTGTCCTTGTTGTCCTTCCTGCTCCTTTTTATGTGTTTCCTATAGTTTTTACAAAGTTTCCTGTAGGACTGTCTGTGTTTCTTGTAGGAGGCTTTTCCCTTTTTGAAAGGGGGTCAAAGGTTCTTTAATTTGCTTTGTTTAGGTTGACCTGGTGACAATCCTCCTAACATAGGTGATTGGTGACCTTGGGGAAGCCTGTTTTGATGTGCTCTCTTCACCTTTCATTCTTGGGGAGACTAGCTTTTCTTGTTCTCTTGGTGAGTCTTCGATGATTATAGGAGTCTTGGTAGGTGTTTGAGGTCTCCCTTGTTTTATCCTGGTGCTCCTCGTTTTAAATTATAGGGGAGTTTGCCTCTACCTCTTTCTTGTTGGTTTTATGGGTGTACTTAGAGCAGTCAAGGCAACAACTGCCTCCTTTGTGGGTTCAGGAGACACTCTTGGGGATTCCTCTCCCTCCTTGCTATGTATTTCAGGACTTGATTCATCCTTTTGTGCTTCTTCCCTATTGTCCTTTTCTTCCTCTGTTTCATTTATCTCTTCCTCCTCTTATTCCTCTAGTTCTTCTTCTTCTTCTCCATGCTCCTATTCTTCAGGCTCTTCTTCCTCTTATTCACCACTAGAATTCGGGGCTCTTTCATACTCAATGGCTTGAATTACATCTTCTCTGTTCATGTCAGCAAATGTTGACCACATAATAGGGATTCTTAATTGGCTTAGGGCATCTTCTAGTATGAGCTTGATTAGTCCATGATGTGCCATTTGCTGATGCTTCCTTCCTTGTACCTTGATGCTCATCTTTATCATCTATTGCAACAAAAAGTAGGGCACACTAAGTCTTCTATGAGGAGGTAACTCTTCTCCAAATCTCAGCTCATGGAGGAGTCTAGATTGGTAACCATAGACTATACTGAGCCTTCCCTCACAAGAAATATACTAGAGAATGTGAGAGCTTACTTCATCCCAAGGATATGGAATGCTCTCCCTTCTAATCCCATTTTTGTCCTCGATTGGTTCCTCATCTTCCAAGAAAAAAATTATTCTGGCAAGAGTTCTGCTAGCTTTATCCTCTTTTCTCCATTGTAAACCTAGAGGAACTGTAGTGATTCTGCTAATGCTTTCAGGGGTGATTGTTACTGACAATCCTCTCACTACAACAGTGGCACTGACTCTAGCTTGAGGTATGAGTGACATTGCAAATTCCCTAGCTACATCATCATCATATCCTCTAAGTAGCTCGAAGAATCCCAACCATTGATGCCTTTTAAATATCTCTAACACAGGAGGATGTAGATGCATTTTAAACAATGTAAACTTTGAAACGAGAACTATAAACTCAAAACAGGAACTCTAGCAAAAAAAACCCCAAAAAACATGAAAACCAATGCTAAAAACAAAAAGTGTTGATGGTGTAATTTCAAACAATTTTTTTTTTTTTTTTGTAAGCTGGGGCAGGACTCTTCGATTTACATGTCCATTAACGATTTACATGTCCATTAAGTACCCATCAACGGGGGAAGGGTAGCCCAAGATTTGAACCCAAGATTTCCGGTTCGGTGAGACTTCATTTCCACGGTCCTTGCCGCTTGAGCTACCCCATGTGGACGTAATTTCAAACATTTTGAAATAATGGTGTAATTTTTATTTTTTATTTTTATTTTTTATATCATGATTCCGAAGAACATTAAAATTTCAAAAGAATAATGAAAACATAAAATTAAAAATAAAAACAA
>APFE031055542.1:42363-91598 GCA_000404065.3 Pinus taeda | reverse complement strand
AGTAGAGGCAGGCAAACAGTGGAGGAGATTTGAACCCGTGACTTGTTTAGATCTGAGCTAGTTTGTGTGTAGCATGTGGAGATAGTACTGAGTACTTGTGAGGAGTATTGTACTATGTATTGTTACATGTTCTCTATCATTATAATATACAGATAGTTGGGGGTTTTCAGCTGTATGCGTTCCCCATTACATACTATGTTGATATGTGTGATTGATGTTTCAATGTGCACATGCGATTGTTTTTTTAATTCCGTGAATTAACGATCACTGGTAGAGGAGGTTATGTATTATGCATGCATTCCGCAAATAGTGTATAATCAGGATAATCTCTGTGAATAAGTGTTATATTATTCAAATTTCTACATTCTTTTTTTGAAAGACATCTGGGTTGCCTCAAAGGAGGTTTTCATCTTGGTTTCCTACACTAGGCGCCTCAAAGGAGGTTTTCACCCATGGCTCTTTTATATCTCTTTTTCCTTTTTTCACTCTTGGGCTACCTCAAGGAGGTTTCAACCCAAAAGTGGGCCTCAGGTGCCTCATGGAGGTTTTCACCTAGGCATCTTATTGTTTTTATTTTTATTTTTCAAAGATTCAATAATCTTCAAGAATTTGGTGAGGTGGAAGCTGAGACTCCTTCAATCACCATTACTACCTTACTGATACTACTACTGAACTCCTCCTTTGATAGAGGCTTTTTGTAGGCTTTCAATCTATACCCATTGACAATCAAGGGGATACCTTTTCATCAATGGTTCTTATTTGAATAGCCCCATTGTCATGGCACTTTTCTATCACATATAGGCCCAACCATCTAGTCATCAACTTGCCTTTGAAATCCTTGAACCTGGAGTCATACAACAAAGCCCAATCACCTTCTTGAAACAATTTGTCTCTGATATTTCTGTCATGCCAGACCTTTCTTTGCACTTGAGTCACCTCTGTGTGCAGGAGGGCCTGGATCTTGAATTCATCTAACCCATTGAGCTGGAGCAACCTCTCTTGTTGTGCCCTTGTAACATCCAGATCCAACTATGCTGCCACCCTTAAAGTGTTGTACTCAAACTCAATGGAGAGAAACACTTTCTTCCCATATACCAAATCATAAGGGGTGAAGCCAGTGGTTGTCTTCCAAGTTGTATTGTAGGACTAAGTGGCCTCCACTAGTCTGTCAGCCCAATCCTTCCTAACGCCGCTCACCACCTTTGTCAAAATGCTTTCAAATGCTCTGTTGGTAACTTCTATTTGTCCATTGGCATGAGGGTGGTAAGGAATGGAATTCTTGTGCTTGATCTTATGCTGAATTAACAAATTCTCAATCACGTGTGAGGTGAATTGAGTGCCCTGATCAATGACTATCTCTCTAGAGTATCCAAAATTGTAAAACACTTTCTCCCTCAAGAACTCAACCACTTTCTCTTCTGTGGCTACCTTGACAACTTTGGTTTCAACCCACTTTGTTAAGTAGTCAGTGCACATAATGATGTACTTTTTCTATCATGATGGAGAATCATTGGGGCCAATGAAATCCATTCCCCATTTGTCAAATGGCTCAAAAGTCACTTGAGGTTGCAAAGGCATTTCATCCCTGGGAGTAGGTTTCCCCATTCTTTGGCACTGGTCACATTGGCTGGTATATCTTCTTGCATCTTGGTGGAGAGTGGGCCAATAGTAGTCATCTTGTGGTACCTTGAAGGTTGTCCTTTTGGTTGCAAAGTGACCTCCACAAGGCCCATCATGACAGGCCAAAAGGATGTCAAAAAATTCCTCCTCCTTGACACATCTTCACAAAATTTTATCTGGGCCCAGCTTGAAGATATTCCCCCCAATCCAAGTGAATGGGGCACTTTTCCTTATAATTTTTCTCTTTTCCGTGGAGGATATATTTGGAGGGAACTGTGCAGCTACTATGTAGTTTTCTATGTCAGCAAGCCACAGAGAGTGAACTAAAATGGCATGCTCACCTGGCAGCTGGTCATCAACCATTCCTTCCTCACCTATAGGAAAAGCCAATCTGGACAAAAAATTTGCAACTACATTTTCTCTACTAGGCTTATCAATGATAGTTAGATTAAAATGTTGTAACAAAAGAAACCATATAATAATTCAAGCATTCCTATCAAGTTTGTTCATCAAATATTTAATAGCAACATGGTAAATATGTACAAATGTCTGGTAACCAGTGATGTAATGTTTAAATTTACTCACGGAATGGACAACAACTAGGAGTTGTTTTTCAGTCACAGTGTAGTTCAATTCAATTTTGGATAGATTTTTGCCGATGAAGTAAATGACATAAGGTAGCTTGTCATCTATCTAGCCCAGAGCTAATCCTATAGCTTTTTCAGAGGCATCAACATGGATGTGGAAAGGAAGAGCCTAATTTGGGCCTCAAAGTATAGGTGCAACAATAAACTTGTCATTTAGGGTTTATAGGGCCTCTTGGCATACTTCTGACCATAAAAATTCGGAGTCCTTGGCCAATAGTCCAAACAAAGGCGGGCCTACCTTGTTGAAGTCTTTTATGAATCTCCTATAGTATTCAACTAAGCCTAAGAAGCTTTTGACATCCCTTTGCTTCTAAGGAGTAGGGACCCTCTTTATGATAGCTATCTTATTTGGGTCCACTTGCAGTCTTTCCTGAGATATTGAGTGACCTAGAACAATCCCTGCAGTCATAAAGAACTCACACTTCTTAGGACTAAGGGATAAGTTCATTTCAATGAATTTTTTTAATAGTTTTCCCAAGTTAGAGAGAGCCTCCAGGAAATCACACCCATAGGGGGTGAAATCATCCATATAAATTTCCACAGAGTCATGGATTAGCTCTGCAAAGGTGCTCAGGACTATCCTCTGAAAAGTGGTAGGGGAATTGCTTAACCCAAAAGGAAGGACCCTATAAGAAAAGGTACCCCAAGGACAGGTGAAGGTGGTTTTATCTTGGTCCTCTGGGCTAATATGGATATGATTGTAACCACTTTATCCATATAGGAAAGATAAGAACCTCTTTCCTGCTAGACCATCTAATACTTGGTCAATGAAAGGTAGATGAAAATGGTCCTTTTCTGTGGCTTTGTTTAACTCTCTGTAATCCACACAGATCTTCCACTTTCCATTTTTATTTGGAACCAAAACTAGAGGAGACACCCACTCACTATCTGAGATGGGGTAAATGAACTCTATATACAATAACTTCTACAGTTCCTTTTTGACTATATCCTTGAGGGCTGGGTTCATTCTCCTCTGATGTTGGTGCATTGGCTTGCAACCTTCCTTGATGTAAATGTAGTGAGTACACACCGAAGGGTGCCCTCCCTTCATTTCCTTGAAGCTCCAGGCAAAGGTATCCAGATGCTTTCTTAGCATGTCACATAATTCCTCTTCCTAATGTATCGAGAGAGAGGGGTTGATTTTCAACGTTATTTTTGGGCCAAATTCTATCATCTTGACATGAGTAGGGCTTGATTTAGCTAGGCACAAATCATTCCAAGGGTTATCTTCAAATTTATTCACTAACTCCTCAAGAGACATGGTGTTGGGGAGCTGATTATAGAGGATTTGCTCAATTAGGTCACCTTCAACAGGTTGCCCCCCTCCTCTAGTAGCATTTAGGGTACAGATTGTGGAAGAGTAGACTTCATCTTCTTCCTCCTCTTCTAACCATAAATTTAAGTCATGCTCCAGAGATGGTTGACCAGGAGGGTACAAGACAAATTGTTTGGACAAATGACCATTTTGAATGGTCATATTCTCGGCCCTGCAACTTATGTAAGAATCAACAGTGGCTAACCATGGCCTCCTAAGGATGCCAGGATAACCATTGAACTCGTTCGTAGGTTGGAGAACTAAGAAGTCATCAGGGTATTCCTAGGAATCAATGGAGACCATCACATCCTCAACAAATCCCTTAAGAGCTAGTGTGGACCTGTCCCCAAGCTACAAGACTATTGTGGTCTTTCTTAATGATCCTTGGAGATTTCATTTAAGCATAGTCCACTTAGTCATCACATTGATGGCGACCCCAAGATTGATCAAGGTATGGGGGAAAATTATGCCATCGATGTGTACATCTACCATAGGACTTCCAGGATCTAGATACTTTGGGAAAATCACCCGCCCCAACATTAAGTCGGACAGTTGCCCAATGACATTAATGGTAGGGGTGTCTTTATTTCGTCTCCCAAGATGTTTGAAACATTTCTCCTTGATTAACTTGCTGTAGATGGGAACATCCTTGATAACTCAGAGAAGCCGATTTTAACACATAGGTTTTTCAATTCACCCAAAAGTTCAGTCTCTTATGGGGTGTGCTAGACAGGATGGATTAATCTTTCAAGAAAAGGAGGTGGATTTGCTTGAGGGACACTCTCCTCCTTTTCCTCTTCAAGCTACTTAGTTGGAGATGGAGGTTTATTATCTGAAATCAATCTTCTAGACATGAGGTTAATTTTGTTGAACAACATAGGCAGGGTAAGATGCTTCTCTAGTGTAGAACTATTGTGCATGTCTGTTGTTTGGGTTTGGATTTGGTTGAGTAGGCAAGTGAGGTTACTTAGGTGGATCAGGGTGTAGGAGTTGTGGTTGAGATGGAGGTGGAGGCACTAAAGTTGGAGATTGGTTGTATGGGGGGCTCCACCCCTAGGATGGTGCATTCCACTAAGGTTGTGGAGGAGCATATGGTTAAATGGTTGGTTGACAGGTTGGGAATGGTATTGAGGTGAAAAAGACTAGGCAGAAGGTGTAAACCATGAAGGATGAGTAGGAGGTCACCAAGGGAGAATGTATGTGTTTTGGTTAGGTTTGTAATATGAATAGGATGCCCCTTGCATGCCTTGTTGGTATGGTTGAGGTCTTTGAGGCCTCCTTTGGTTGATATAGCAGAGTTGTTTGGTCACCCCTTCAGTTCCTTGATACATAGATTTTAATCCAGGCAGAGGAAGGCACTTGTCTGTGGAGTGGTTCTCCTCACAGACCAAGTAGATTTCTATAAGATTCAATGGACATTCGTTCCTAGGGTGCTTCCTAGTGCATCTAGGGAAAAAGAAAGCTAAGGCTCTTTCTACTTCCTCCTGCTTCCTCTTGATCTGCATGGTGTCCATTTGTAGAGCAAGGGTATGCAACATTTCACTCTTATGGATGTGCTGGAGGACGATGAACTGGCGAAAGCTTGCCTAGCCCTACCCTTATTTCTAGATTCCCTAGAATGATCTTTGAAAACTATTTTGATATCATCATAGGGTAAGTGATAGATGTCCCCTCTTGACAACACGTTTAGGGTTTCTAGGAGATATTACCTGATTCCTCTAAGAAGGAATATCTTAAGAGATTCAGGATCAAGGGTGCACATGGCCCTTTTGTAGCTGAGTTGGAATCTTTCCTTATAATATTCTAAAGATTCATCATGTCCTAAGGTCATTCTAGAAATTTCCTCTTTGGTATCTTTAGACCTGCATTAGTCCCTATAATTATTGTTAAAGTGTGTTGCATTTGATCCCAGGTTGTGATGCTGTACCTAGGTAAACCCATGAACTAGCGCAAGGCTGCATCTTTGAGAGTGGATGGGAACAATTTCAAATTTTGGCCATCAGAGGTGTAATAATAAGTTCTACATATGACAACAAATTCAAACAAAAATATATCTGGGTCCTCTGAGGTTAGGCCATGGAAGTAAGGAAGGGAAGAGGGGCTTATGTTTTTCATCCTAGCATCCCCATTAGTTTCTCTGATGGGAAAAACACCCTCAGTTATTTCTCTGTCTCCAACCCCATTTCTATTTTCAGCCATGGTGTAGGTCGGTGGAATGGTCTCTTCTTCTTCCCCAATAGGCTTTTCAAAAATCTCTGGTTGTTCACCTAATGGGTCCTCTAGCTCACAAATACCGAAGAAGCGGGAAGGTTGGTTGTTTGATGCGGTAGGGATATTTGGAAATTTTTTCCCTATGTTGTCTCTACTCTTACGAGGAATGAAAGGAGTTTGTTTTTTCATTAGGGTATTTTTTCAGAACTACTTACAGAATGGAAAAAAAATAAAATCAAAATTGTAACTACGTGCTAAATGGAACTACTTTTAGAATTGGAAAGAAAGCAAAATATTGCAACTATTTGTTGAATGGAATATTTGTAGAATTATAAAGAAATAAAGAAATAAAGCATAAATCACATCTACTTAGACACCTCCTTGGCAACGACACCAAAAAGTGATGAGCACCAGTATTTTCGCAAGAATGATGCAACTCGTGGGGCTACCAACTTTACTTAATCAACCCAGGGTTCGTACAAACTTGGAGGTGACAGTGCTGTATACACAGTAGATGCAATGGTCTACTCTTGTCACATTTCAACTGGGGCGATAAACCACTAGGGTTTTTCAAACTAATCTTCTATTGAATAGAAGGAGTCTGACTACCAAATGAAAAATGCAAAATTATCCTTAATGAAAGAAAAGGAATTCTACCTACTCCAGGGAATGAAAGACTGAATTGGAAGATGTTATAAAGTGACATGAAATCATCTAGCTACACATTTAGACATTTTGCTTGCAAAAGAAACCTAACCTAACCTTGTTTATAACATGTAATGATATAGACTAACTGAGCATGGAATCTAATCTAAGAAGTACTATGACTGCTACATGCATGTTCTAATTTAGAAATTGCAGAAAAAACCCTTTTTTGAAACAGGCCGAAATAGGCCGAAAGCTTAGAAGATGGTAGGAAAGGTGGAATGAAGTGTGGGAAAGGTGTCTGATGGGGAAGTAAGGCATGGAGGAGGTGCACACTATCCAAGGTTCATCTAGGTTCTTCAATATGGTTGGATTTGCTAAATGGAAATGACCACTTTGCTTACAAAACAAGGATTCATATTTAGAGTTTGGTGGACCTTGGCAGCATAGGTGGACAACACTTGGATGAGGCAAATGAGATGAGGTCTCCCTGTAAATTAGAAGCTCTTGCAACAACATACACTCTTTTCTTCATTTATGCACAAATTCATCTATACATGAAAAACGTGAGTTGAATGGAGGAAAACAGAGTTATGATTATCTAATGGCTAAGTTCATGAATGGAAGTGGTTTTAAACCATATCAAACTCAACAGATCAAAATGGAAATTGCAAATACTTCTAAGAAACTCAAAGATAGTGATCTATTCAACAAGAAACCCTAGATGATGCAGTAATCAAACAAGAAATTTGTTTTTGGGCCATGTGAATGGAATCCTCAAGTCATGATCCTATAAGGAAGATGAGGTGAAAGGCACTATTGCAAGATTTTATGAAGTGTTTACTGTCCCTATGATACCACTGATCTACCTGTCCACAAATGGAAGCAAACTAAATAATCACCTAAATACTTGTAGATTAAGAAAACCAAAATCAATTCAACAGCTAGCTATGAATGTAATCTAAGCATACATGTACAAAAAGAGGAACCTCTATTGCTAGGGTTGGGCCCTAACCCAAGAGCTTCAGCCTTCTAAGTTAACTCAGTGCTGGATCAAGGGAATGCTTCTCATTTTCATTAAAATATAAAAAAAGACATAAGAGTCGTCAATCATAATGTCTTAGCTCGTAAGTGCCTCTTTGCTACAACAAAAAAAAGGTCGAATCCTAAAGAGGCTCTAGTCCTTCTTATTTATACAACTGAAGCTACCAACAACTTCCTTAAATTTAGGGAGGCTTGGATCCCAACTGGAGATCAACTGGTCTTCAACTATCACTGGCTTGGCGGCCAATGTCCTTAATGGCTCGACTACTTGTAACTCTGAGCTAATGAGATATGGTGGAGGAATATTTGAGAGAGTGAGGAGTTACGGAGGGAGATCCAATCTCCTAAAATCCCTCTTTCTTGTCTACTTCGAGTTCCTTCTCTTTAGTTAGCCAAAATTTTCTCCAAAACCTGCAATTGATGCACATTAGACCAGAAGACATGACATCTCATATTTACCCTTATTACTAAGAAAAATATAACAAAACATGTAAATAAATGTGAGAAAAAATGATTTTAATAAGGTGGAGAGTGGCATTAAGGTCCATATAATTTACCCTTTGATGAGCCTCATCAATAACATTATTTACTTGTCGAAAATCTCCCATGGAGTACCACAAGTCTCTCCCCTTCCCAATTAAATCGAGGGGTATATATAACTAAAGGCCTTATGAGGAAATATTAACCTTAAGATTCATATAATTTATCACAATATGGGTATCCTTGGATCTAGTTTTACCTCCAACATAAGATGATTTTTTTTCATTTAATTTATCCTTTCTCTAGAGTGAAGCCCTTAACTAATTGTTTTCATAAACTAGTTGGCTAATTCGATGTTCCAAATGAGGAACAATGGGTAAATATTGTTGTTTCAAATATATATTAGCAATTAAATCATCTTAGTGATGGTTTTCTCAAGAAGATTCAACACAACCAAGACTATTTCCATGACCTTGGGAAGGATCCTGAGAATGAGACTTATTTCTTTTTAGACAGGATTAGATTCCAAGTCGACCAAAGAAACAATATTTGGAGGACTCTTTTGCCTGATCCTTTGGGCTCTCGAAATTTTTCTTTGCAATTGCTTTACCTTCACCATATCCTATTCATTTTTCTACATCTGATCAATTTCTTGTTTGTGTGCAAGTTGAATAGGCTGGGTTTCAGGCCAAGGAGCTCCAGTACTATGCTTAAGATTGCGAGCCTTCACTATATTCATGGTAGCTTGGAGAGATGTTAAGGTTTTAGAAATTAGAACTTGGATATCCTCTGAAGAGGGTGACCCTAGAATTTTAAAAGATGTCTTGCAATCATCCTACCTTAACTCCTCAACTAATGGTGGAGTTGAATCAATAGGAGAGGATCTTGTGGCCATGGTGGGATACTACTGAACATGATCGAACGTTAGAGGTTTAATATAACTATTACATGTGAGGAAAGAGTCCCAATCATAATAAACTTGATCCATATGATACCTAAGTATCAAAAAAATTAGAACATGATTATAAAGGGATCTGTCAGGGTTTTTGTGCTCAACTTGGAAAGCCCTAGACATTTGAGTTAAGTTCTTCAGGAGAAAGTATGGTAGATTGAGATTTTATCCAAAGAAGGCCATTAACAATCAAATATGATACATAAAAACAACACTAGACTAGCCCTCACAGGTTATGTATCTATGTATAAAATGTAACAACACTTGCCATTTCAGTTTGAGAAATGATATAGGCATACCTTTGACAGTGTATTGATAGTCCTTTTTAGCTAGAAATTTCCTCCATGGAAGGCTCTTAACTGTAACATTTTTGGACCAACTATCACCTTCCAAGGATAAGTGGATGGTTGCTGGCACAAGCTTCAAGTTGATCTTGATTTCCAAGTCACCGACATAATCTCTCCTTCCATTGAAGGAAGCAACAAAATATTTAATGATTTCGTCATTGTGACCTTGAAATTGCTGCAAAAAGTACCACCAACCTGCTTAGCCAAACAAAGCCAAGCATTGCTCATTTTCCTCAACAAGTTCTTCCCCAACGAGTTTGGTTCAGACTACTGGTGGCATATTATAGAGAAAAGGTGACAGGTGAAAAAAAACATTATTCAAAGAGCCAAAATCCATGAAACCATAAGTTTTAGAACCTGTAGACCGAAAACAAGAAAGGTTGAAATGGTAAGTTTCAATGGAACACTCTCGAGAATAATCTGGAGATAAAATCAATAGGTGTCGAGTAAAGACTCAGGACAAAGTAAGGACGATCTTAGGATATGGACAATGAATGATAGTTGAATCACATAATAACTAGTGTTACCACAAATTGACACTTAAAGAAAAGCCTCCAGGTCATCGAATGACTCGACATATAACATGACAATGTAGTTAAATATTTATACTAACCATAAATGAAAATATGTGAAATGATTCATGAGAATCATATATTAAAATTGAAATTAATAGACCATCAATCAATACATATCAAGAAGAGATATGTCATAATTGAAACACACCACATCACCAGTCATAGATCATATACTTTAGGTTAGGACCATTAACCAAATAAAACATTTGAAAGTGCAGGGATCATTGACACAAAGGATCAACATAGGAAATGACTATGATAGCATATAAAATTACCCCATTAACTCTATAAACTAAGTTTAGGGCTGTTACAAAATCTATGATTCTGTAGTGGCCCTTTAAACGAACGAAAATTTTGTAGTTAGGAGCACAATAGTAATCCATACCGATCATAACAATTAAGAAATACAATACTTGTGTTTCAATGAATGGAGGAATGCAATCTTTCAACACAATAATAATCCATACCGATCATAACAATTAAGAAACACAATACTTGTGTTTCAATGAATGGAGGAATGCAATCTTTCAATAAACATCATGTCATAAAACTCAAAATGACAAGTAAAAGAATGAATGCGGGAATTAAGACAATACAAAGGAAAACAAGAAAAATAGTAAAATTTTAGGAGGGGCCTTTATTTTTTTCAAAAAAATAAGGGAGTGTGTTGGCATGCCAAAAATTATTGGGTGAGAATAATGACTGAGGTGATGGAGATATTCCTAAAAAGTGAAATTAAAGTTTTCCATCTTAGGTTAATGTCATCTTGGGGTCTCAGAGCTTGGGGTGGTTGTGGTGTGCAAAAGTAATAGGGGTTGAGATTGATAGTGAGGGAGATGGAAATGTCCCATACACTTGACATAAATGATTTGTGTCTTAGTCCTCAGGACCTCTGGCTGATTGTGGCATAGCACAATAAGAAAGGGCTGAGGACAATGAGATAATAGGCCTAGACAGAAATCCATTCCATCAATTGTCGTTGGAAAGTTTGTCTTACCTCGGAGTAATGGAAAGGTGCAACGAAATTATGGTGGCAAGGGAATAGGTTAAAATTAAAAGGGGGGAGATACAGGAAGCCCTCATGTCCATTAACAACAATTATTTTTGTCTCGTGTTAGGTATTTTATCATGTTGTTGTGTGTGTGCCAAGGGATTAGGCCAAGGGGTGATATTTCATTATAACGAACAATGGTGGAATTACAAGGTTAAGTGGTGGACCGGTGGGGCCACAAATTGATGATGTGGAAATTCTACATGGATGTGAAGGATGACAAGGACCTCCCCTGAAGGGCATGAGAATTCCACATGGAAACACAATGTTGATGTGGCAAGTGTTTAATGGCCTGACTTTAAATGGCCATATCTCTCAAATCAAGAGTTAGTTTTCGATAAATTTTATATCAACGGAAAGGTCTTTTCGATCTTGATGCTATGAAAATGTTTATTTTAAGTTTTGAGGAGTTTGAAAAATGATGAAATTTAAAGATCCCATTTCTGTGACAAGAGTATAGAGGTTAATTCAATGATATTAATACATTTTTTTACCCTTAGTATGGGTTATGGGGTGGATGAGGGTGTTACAAAGTAATACCAGAATAAAAGGTTCAACACAAGATCTCTGGAGATGAGTTGGGGTTTCCAAAACAACACAATAAGATGTTAGAACTTGTTACAAAGTATAGTAGTCATACTGATTTACGATATGTGATGCTTGTAATGTAAGTATAAATATATATGTATATTTTTATTGTTGACTAGTAATGCATGAATATGAATGGATACTGTTGTAGCTTTTTCTAGCACTAGGAGCACAAGTACTTTAGGAGATAGAAAAGCTTCCTAGAGACAACCTCTAGATTGATTGTAGACCAGTGTCTAGGATATCTTAAAAGAGTGCTTGATAAATATTAGAGTAGAAGCTTTCAACACTTTAGTTATGTCACACAAATACAAATGAATTTGATCCAGAACCATTCATAAAGATACCAAATGGAATGCAATTGATATACATGAGTACCTAGGAAATAATCTTTGATTTAAGGTGGCCAAATAAGGTCTAGAGCTTGCAATGATTTAGTGGTTAAAACATATGTAAATGGAGGGAGATAATCGAGGAGGAATCCGTCATATAGGGCTTAAGACGTAAGAATCATATATATCAAGATTGAGAGAGAATAAGGAAAGAGGGGATGCTATGAACTGTTGAGATGCATGAAGTGCCTTTTAAATGCTTAATTTCCACTTTGAAACAAGCATTATCCACCAGTGTTTCTGATTTAAATGAACATGTATCTAAAGGGAAACACAACTAGCTGCTACTATGACATGCAATATGTGAATAATTAAAAACACGTATGAAAAACAGAGAGAGAAGAACATACTGCAATCCAAATTAGTTGGAATTACTGTAAACTTTGTATTAATCTCTTCAAGAAAACCATAATACAACAAGCTTCAAGAAGGTATTTATGAAAATAGAAAAGGTCCCATAGAAGAGTCGTATTTCCCAAAATTCTGAACCTTTGTTAAGTGTTTCTTCCTTCCTTTTGTAAGGAGAGGGAGAACTAGGAAATTAGTTACAAAAATACCTCAGGCCTGAGAACCCAGTTGTCTACATGACTACCTATCTCGGTGTGCAGGCTCCATTGCCTTCAATTATTACAAAAGAAAGATGTTGTTTGTTAAAATAAAAAATACTAACAAAACAACCGAATAAAAAACATGTGAAACTGGAATGATGGTTTGCGAAAATATCTCCTTGACACTTCCTTGGATGGCCTCTGGTCTAGCCATTTTTTTATCGCATCATGCCTCACATGCTCCAAGCTGGTTCCTTGTCGCTTTCAGTCTCAAATAGTATTAATTTTCCACTTGCAAGGACAGAGAGTGATCATCATGATGGTTTATGTGCTGCTCATGGATCATAGCTATTGACTCATTCATTCCTTCGGGTTCCTTGTACAACACTATCGAAGCCCCATATGCCTTTTAAAACATCCATTGTGTAATATCGGGGATTTCCCCGCACTAGTACTTTACACTGAAAAACCTTGCAAAACCTTGAATTTTGATCCCCTTTAGCCCCATTGTGCTTTGATCCCTTCCCATTTTTCATCATATGACTAGGGGCTATAATTGAGAGTTTAGTCTTGGGGAGCTAAAGCCTTTGAATGTGTGTCTACAAGACCCTTTCCTCTTTTACATGAAATCCTGCTTATCGATGAAATAATTGACCTTTACATTGGACCACCTCTGCGACACTACGAATGTCGATTGGGCCCACTTGGAATATCATAATCAACACTTTCAGACCCATGCCATTGTGTTAGGATGGGGTCCCTAGGGTCAATTTTTGTTAGTTAAGTCAATTCTATAATATTTTTGTTAAAGAATATAAAGTCTCCACGAAATGTGGAAGCGGAGTGTGAAGCTAAGAAAGAGTCAAAGGGGAATTAGTCCCTTGTATAGGTAGGTGATAGGATGGTTTTGAGACCTGCCCATGGTCCACAGACCATGGTATTGTAATGAAAAGGCTATATATAGTTGAATCATAGCGAGTCTAAGAGAACAAATTCTAGTGAAGAATCATTGTAAGGGCAAGTTGTTAAGGCAGGAAAAGTATGTTTCTTGTACTTAGGTGAAAGGGGAAGGCTCCTACAGTTGAGTGTGTGGAGACCTTGGTAAGTCCGCAAGTTGAGTGTGTAGGACCCTGCAACTGAGTGCATAGGGAGGAGAATTTTTTAATTGAATGCTATTTCATAATAAAGATTGTTTTGAGCCGAATCTGTGCATATGTGCCTTGTTTATTGTTTCAGTTAAGTTTGTATTCCTTTGCGATCTATTATAACTTATGTGAACTAATGCTTGTTTATTACATGAAATTAGTGGATTTGTATCTTTATGCATGCTAATAATGATTTAAGACCTTTTCAAAGATCAGGAACCCATTAGATATATCTTCTATAGTTAGCCATTCAGAAAGGGTAGCTCTGCGTGACAAAAGATATAGGTTAGAAGGGCTTCATACTACACATTTACTGCACGTAACTGGTAGATATGTCATATTTTTGCATGATAAGTATAATTAAATTATTTTCTGAGGATCCGAAGGTCCTTTTGATATAGTTGTAGTAGTTGACAGTTGGAAGGAATGGATCTGCACGAAGGTAGATCTAAACCCTGAGAACCCTAGGAAACCATCACATAGGCCTCTGGATGGATAAAGCTAGTTCTAGCATCCCCCAATACTACTTCGGGTGAGACTACAACCTGCGCTACATAGGTTGTTTCCAAAAGGGCCAACAGTTAGGTTTTTGTTGGTTGGTGCGAATAACTCTGAACCTGGGTCAGGCCCCCTTAAGCCAACAAATGGTTCCGTTGCCGGGACCGAGATCAATCTGAGGAATGTGTGATGTCGAATAAGTGGTTTCCTACTAAGGAATAAATTGAGAAGTGACTCGATCAGAAGGAACACACATTCGCAGCTTAGGAGAACATAAAACCATGGTTATCCAAGGAACAATGGTTGAATAGGTACCTGTACTTAGATGAAACCGAAAACTTTTTCTACTTCTTCCCTTGTGAATTGCACGAGTGGCTGTCTTGATTTGTGGACAGTCAGGGTATGTGGAGGATTGATGGTCCTATCGTGTGGACTCCAGAGCTGGTACTGTGCTTGGAAGCTTCAAAGAATAACATCACGTGGGATGTTGATCACTGGATTGATCGTATCATAAGAGGATTTGTTACTAAGCTCGCGATTGATATGACCATCAGTTATAGTGAAAGATCTTGAAATGACTACGATGAAAGTAATTATAATCTGTAAACACTTGGATTAAGATTTTGTTGTGTGAAAAATGGGTTATGCCATTACCTTGATGTTTGGGACTACACGAAGCAGAAAACCATTTAGAAGGAACATAGAATTAGGCTCTGAATATAGTCTGCTATTGGGATCCTCGTTAAGTGACGATGAAGGAACTATTCTAAATACACCACGAAGTGCACTGCAGTTGGTAAGTTAGGGTATCTCATAGACACCTCATGCATCCACTCCACCTCCACCTCCACCTTCACCTCCACTCCACCTCCACCATTCAACATGGAAAAGACAATGAAGATGCCGATATTTAAAGGGGTATGAAGCGAAGACCCTGAACAATTCTAGTTCATTGTAGATGTTGTGTGAACAACACAACAAATCACTGATGATAGTCTAAAGAAAGCACAAACTAGTCACAATGCTATAGGATAGGTCACTGACTTGGTATTTCAAGTACTATCAAGACAAACCTGGCACGACGTTGGTAGAAACTTAGTGCATTCAATAATGAGTTTAAGAAGCCTAAATCTCAAGCACACTTTGTTATAGAGTTTAAGGAGATAAAGCAAGTGGTGGACAAATCCTTGTGGGATTTCAATCAGAGGTTAAAATGCCTGATCTGGCAAGCTAACATGAACATCACAGATGAACAACACAAAGAGTGGTACATTGCTTCATTGTTGCCCCACCTAAAATTTACATTATCGTAGTAGAAGATATCAATGTAAGAAGAAGTTGTGGAGATCACAATGAGGTTGGAAGCCTTGCCAATACAAGACATGGATATTAGAGTACAATAGATCCACTCGCAACTGGAAAGTCTATACCTGGAGTTGTAGAGCTTGAAGAAGGGAAAGGAAGTGCAAACTGAATTTCACGTAGAATTTTGGTTCTTGAAATGCAAGGGCCATGGTCATGATAAGGAACATTGTTTGATTTATCAAAATTATCTTATTGGGGGGGGGGGGTTGTCCCCCTAAAGCCAGAAAATGCCATTGGGTCGAGCATAGGAGCAACGCCGTGGTGCACTATTTGTCAGGTCATAGGACAACATGCAAAAAATAGTTGTCATCTACTATAGAATTTTGTATAGAACCCCCAACAGTTGTTTTCAATTTCTACAAATCTATAGGTCATGATGAGCACCATTGTCGGAGTTCTGAACTAATGATGGATAGAACCCCTACCTACCGAATGCAAGCAAAAAATCAGCCTCAATATCAGGGCGTGGGTGTAACGCGTAGAGGATTCCAAGGCCATGGAAGAGGAAGAGGAGGGGTTGACAAAGGTCGTAGACAAGTTATTTGTTATAATTGCAGTGAAGCTGGGCATTTTGCGTGCGAATGTCAGAACCCAACGCATCTGTCTTGTCAATATTGCAAACAGTTTGACCATGTGATAGAAGATTTCCCAATCCTTATAGTATAGATGCAAGAAAATAAGAGACAGATCCAACAACCTACATAGAATATCTAGATGATGAGGGTGGAGCCTCGTGAAGAATATCATAGCGTCAATATCGTAACGCACAGTGGTATGGCCATAGGTGAAGATAAGGAAAAGCAATCAAAAGACCGAAGGATGGGTCTGCAAGGCCGCTGAAAAGGAAGTCAGGTTTGACCTCAACTAGGCTAAAGAAAATTTTATGGAGGCTAAAAAGAATTTCACTGAAGCTTCTACGTACGGAAGTCAAGAAAAATCAGTTGGGAACAATGAAGTGCAAGATGTGGATCCTTCATTGTTAGCTACTTTCTTGAAGCCCTATATGAAGTTGCTGCATGATAAGAAGGTAGTAGAAGGGATGCAGGAACCGATAGACAATTGTACAGGTAAGCTTAAGATTCCTTCAAAACAACGAATTGTGAGGAAACTAGGTATGCACAAGAAGCAGACAAAGTACGAGATGAGGTTGACCACACAAATAAGAGAGTATGAAAAGGACCAAGTAATATTGGATCTAGGGTATGATGCAAATGTGCTGCCTAAACAAACCTCAGAAAGTATGGGGACACCTGTGCTGTAATGGTCTCCTATACAGCTAAGCATGGATAATCATTAGAAGATTATTCCTATGGGCCACCTATATGGGGTAACGGTGGGCATTGAAAGAGTGAGTGCATTGGCTGACTTCGAGGTAATTGAAATAGTTGATGACAACAGTCCTTACCCTGTGCTACTAGGAATTGATTGGGCCTTCAACATGGATGCATAATTAATCTAAAGAAGCGGAAGATGACATTTGAAAGGAAGGTGCTGAGGGTTATTGTGCCATTGGATCTCGCTGAAGGAGCGTGCTATACTGAACATGTTCACAACTTTGTAGAGGTTGATGATGATCTAGACTAGATATACAAGATAACGGTGCGAGACGAAGATTGGATCATCCCCATTGTAGATGGATGGATCACGTGGGATAGAGACAACTCATGTACCTTAGACTCAGATGAAGAACTCGAGCATTGGCATAATCGGTTGCATGAAGTATCTACGTTGCGCTGCAATATGATGACCAAATCACTGCGGTGTGTTTCTAAGGAGGTAAGAAATCTCCAACATTATGATGGATTAAATGATGTTAATCTATTTTTGGATGAGTTCGAAGGGAGGTGCCCAAGGAACATCAATTCTAGACACTTGAATTGGTACTACGCGCTAAGCTTACCAGATGGTGGGGTATGCATAAGGAAAGCTTTGCTGACTGGAAGGAATATAAGCAGATGATGAAGTTGAGGTTTATATATGCTAATACCCAGATGAATAAGAAATATAGTGGGAAGGATGATCGTGCGAACACTTGGTGCAGTGGACTAAAGTTTGGGGAGAAGAGTCACAACCAGAGTGGCTGCGTATCTTCTATCACACCTTAGACACTATTCCAATGAATTGGTATTTGGAAACAGAGTTACGCCATGGGACGAATGAATGGGATATATTGAGGGAAACCTTCTTATTAAATTTCAGATTTGAGAATGGATTTGAATGCATTGATGAAGCGCTACAAGAAATTAGGGTTGCCATATTTAGAATGCCTGAAGAACCAGTGGAATGGGTACAACCAGACTGGAGTACATAACTGCGTCATGTGCTGAAATGCTATAATGTGATTGCTGAAGAAGAAAAAGATGATCCAAGAAAAATCAACATTCCTGAAACTAAAGGTCAGAGCGAGGTCGAAGGACCTCAGACAGAGAATGTTGATGTAACAGAGCCATTGAAAATTTGACAAGTAAATATTAGATTTGATGCGGAGCCTAAGTTTGCGAAGATAGGAGAATATTGGGACGAGTATATAGTTGATAAGGATCTATTCCCAACGAAGTTCTCGGATATAAAGGGCATTGTAGGAGATATGGGTGTAATGAAAATTACTTTGAAACCTGACACAAAGCCCGTAAAGCAGAGACTTTATTGGCTCAATCTGAAGTATAAAGAAAAGGTGCACAAAGAACTGGACAAAATGTTGGGGGCCAAAATTATTGAGCCAGTAGAAGAATCCGATTGGGTAAGCCCAATGGTTGTACAGGAAAAGTAACAACAAGGAGAAATTGGGATATGCGTAGATTTAAGGATGGTGAACAATGCAAGTGCGCATGGTCCATTTCCAACACCATTTACAAATGAAGTCTTGGAGAATGTTGGAGTCTAGGAGGCATATTTGTTCACTGATGGATTTTCAGGTGATCCAAAATGGATCTACAAACCCTCTAAAGTATTCAAAATCTTCTAAAAGATCAAAACCATTGCAAAAGAAGAAGTTTTAGAAATATCGGATTATACTATTGGGAGGAAAAAAATATGAAGAAATAGTGGAAAAATAGAGTATCGGTGGTTTAAAACTACTTTGCATGAGAGTCATCGGATCTGGTCGATCAACAGTCCAGATCCGATTGGCATATCACAGTCGGTGAAGGCTATCAGAGGATACCATAGACTTATTGTGATAGTGATTAGTGCGGTCAACGAGGACCATTGATTAGGCACGCAGATCGATGGCCCAAGTTGAATCGCGACATTGCAATCGGCGATTATAGAGGAGTGATTACAAACGGCCCGGGGTATGTGCAATATGTAATTGCGATCAATCGCATCGCAACATCACATCGGAACATTACAATGGAGCGGGGCTAATATAAATATGATTTGCGATAGCCAGACCCAATGGAAATATAGATGGTATTATATATATTTTGAGATCTGGAAAATAGGGTTTTCCTTTGTAAATCAAATTTTCGTTTAATTAACGAAAAACAAAAGAAAATGTGCCGATGCGATGAAGCCGAACCCGGAAGGGTTTATGGATGCATATATATAATATTTCAAATCCGTCTAAAGCCATTTTACAGGGTTTTTCAGTGTTTAATGTATTTTTAATACAAAGGAAACAAGCGGGGTTTCAGGAAGACCGAAGACAAAAAGAGGTTTTGGCCGGGCTCCACCAGAGCTCGTACATTGGCTTCCACGTGGCTAGGCACCGGAGAGAGAAAACCACCCTTTTTGGGCAGTTGACTTCCGTACACATGAGTTGCCCGATATGAACCTCAACTGTTGGATAAAGATCTCTCAGATCAACAGTGGAGATGTGGTAAGTGATATAAAGGCGGACCCGATAGAAAAATAGTGTGGATTTATGAATATTTGAAGTCCGATGAACAGTGTTTAGAATAATTTTTCCGTGTTTTGCAACATTTATTTGTGTAAATAGAAAACGACCCTTTTTGGGATTCCAAAGGCCCAATGACCCATTCCATTACAGAACAGGTGGCCACCATCCTTGAAAGAGTTTAGCAATGATTGCGAACGCTTAGAGGGGTATCAGAGTAGACAGAGGCTAGGAAGCCAGAGAGCTCGAGAAGAAGAAATGAATAGACAACATCAATTGGCTTTAAAGCCACAGACTGACAAAAACAGAGACAAGCAGTGCTAAGACAGAGAGAAAACAGAGACAAAGAGTCAGTGAGGAGAGTCTGTGTAATCAGAAGGACTTGAGGGATCCAAGTGAAGCCTTGTTGTTTTGTATATGTTGTGTGAGACTCAAATTGAGCTCACATTTGTAAAAAATCTGCTTCTGAAGACATAATAGAGAGGTCACCAATGAAGGATGGACCAGGAGACATAGCCCAGGAGTGTTCGGTGAACTCCTTATTAAACTTGATGTGTCTATGTGTGTTTGTCTATTATGTTCTTTAACTGCTTCATTATCTATGTATTTGGCAATATTATCGATCCATTTCACAAAGTAACATAGGAAAATCCATGCACATGAGTCTATAAAACCTTAATAATTGTCTAAGATCTCATTATCAGATCAAGTTGTGTTAGAGCTTTAGGTTTGCTAAGGTTAGACAAGCTTGTGCTGGATTGTTGAATGCTAACTAGGTCAAAGCTCAAATTAGGAGAAGGAGAACTGGTTGAGGCTAATCCTGAAATTGGAAGAGTCTATCCTTGGAGGAAAAGGGCAGAAGAGATCCCATTGGAATCAAACTCTTAGTTCATGGAAAATTTCTTGACCATGAGAGCCATGGTGGAAGAAATGTATCGGGAATTTAAGAAGGATCGAGGTGCAAGCACCTCAACACCTGAACAAAGCAAAGGATAAGAGGAACCTCTTCTATTTTCCCATTCAGAAGGCAAAGGAAAAGGAGAAAAGCCTCCTCTATCAACACCTCCTTCTAGCCCTGAAAATAAAAAGAAGAAAACATCTTTGATTAAATTAGATGTAAAATTTGATTTTCCAATCTATGATGGAGAATTAAATGCAGAAAAACTAGATAACTGGATTAGACGGATTGGTGTTTATTGTAGGGTGCAGAATATTGATTCAGAAAGGAGTAAAATTCAGCTGGCTAGCCTACGCCTTGGAGGAACTACCCTAGTGTGGTGGGAAGGCAAGACCTAAGCTGATTTGAAGAAGCATGGTAAAATTCTTTCTACTTGGAGTGAATTTTCTTATGCCCTTAAAAAATAGTTCTATCCACTAGCTTATATGTAGCAAGAGATGATGAGTTTGCAAACTCTTCACCAATTAAAGGGCCAAAGTGTACAAATCTATACCCAAGAATTTAGAAAAAGAGCTTTAATTCTAGGAATTTCTCTAGACTCACCTGAAACTTTGGTGAAGTATATAGGTGGTACGCATAGCTATTTGAGGCACACCATTCTCATGTTTAACCCTACTAGCATAGATGAGGTATCCGTTCAGGCTACACATCTAGAGGCTAGAGGTAAGAATGTGAACCCAGAGATTGGGGGATCATCAAAACCCATTGCATGCAAAAAGGAGGAAAATAAGAAGCTAAGATGGAAAGAGAGGAAGAAAAACGATGTACAGAAAGACAAACCTTCATGCACTCATTGCAAGAAGGGTGGACACGATGATGAACACTGTTGGTCTTTGCATCCGGAGCTTAAACCCAAGAAGTTCGATGGCAAGAAGAAGAAGACTGCTGCTGCTATTTAGAAAGATTTTGGGTCAGACTCAGGTGATGAAACAACAATCATAGCTACAGGTATAAAAGGTAAAAATTCTGAAGCATCTACTAGTATTTCTGCACAATCTATTGATAATGAAGAAAATGAGAGGAAAAGACATGAGATTTTTCATATTAGAGTTATTTCCAAGCACCAAAAGATTGAAACTTTATTTTATAGTGGTTCACAAGTAAACGTGATTTCTGAAGCAATTGTAAAGAAGTTGGGACTACTAACCACACCTCACAAGAAGCCATATCCATTAGGTTGGGTATGTGATAAAGAAAAGCTACAAGTGACTAGACAATGTAAACTTAGGTTTGCTTTTGGGTCAACATTTGTAGATGAGGTTTAGTTAGACATAGTTCCCTTGGATATATGTGGTATTGCTTTAGGAAGTCCTTACTTGTATGATAGAAAAGCCATTTTCTATAGAACTGAAAATAAGTATCAACTCACAAAAGATGGAATAAAATATATTGTAAGAGCTCATCAGCTCAAAAATAACTATACTCTCATAAACTCAGGGCATATGAAAAGAATTGTAAATTCATGCAAGCAATTTTTACTAATGGTTGTAAAGGAAAAGAACCCTGATAAAACCAATGTATTTGAAGGCTATGATGCTAAATAAAAAGCTGATTTAGAAAAAGTTGTTTCAGAATATGATATCCTATTTCAAGAACCTAAAGGTCTGCCACCCAAAAGGGAAATAGTACATGATATTCATTTGCAGCAAGATGCTCCATTACCTAACATTGGAATGTACATGTTATCCACTTTAGAGAATGCAAAGATCAAGAAGAAGGTACAAGAGCTGCTCGATAAAGGGTTCATAAGACCAAGCACATCACCATGCAGATCTCGAATCATGTTGGTGAGAAAGAAAGATGGTTCGTGGAGGATGTGCATTGATTAATAGCATTGAATAAAATAATTATCAAGAATCGTTATTCTCTTCCTCGCATAGATGATATATTAGATCAGTTGAAAGAAGTTGTTTCCTTTTCCAAGTTGGACTTGCGTAGTGGCTACCATCAGGTTAGAGTTGCAAAACAAGATGCATGGAAGACTGCTTTCAAAATAAAGCAAGGGCTGTATGAATGGCTAGTTATGCCTTTTGGCTTAACTAATGCTCTTGCCACTTTCATGAGAGTTATGAGTCATGTACTTCAACCTTTTATTGATGATTTTTTAATTGTATATTTAGATGACATTCTTGTTTTTAGTAAAACATGCGAAGAACATTTGAAGCATGTAAAGCAGACTCTAGATGTTTTGAAAAGAGAAAATCTCTATGTTAAATTATCAAAATGTGAATTTGGCAAAACATCTTTAAATTATTTGGGTCATATAGTAGGGGGTGGTGAATTGAAGATGGATCCCTCTAAGATTGAAGTCATTTTGAACTGGCCTAAACCTAAATCTACTATAGAAGTTAGAAGCTTCCTAGGAGTAGCACAATATTGGAGAAAGTTTATTGCTAACTTTTCCTTGATTGCAGCTCCTTACATGATTTAACAGGATTGAACAAGGTGTTTCAGTGGGGAGGCAAACAACAGAAAGACTTCGACACCTTGAAAGAAAAAATTAGTACAGCACTAGTACTAGCATTGCTAGATCTTCAAAGACCATTTGAGATTGAAATAGATGCTAGTGACTATGCCACGGAAGCAGTGTTGATGCAACACGGTAAACCCATATGTTATCATTCTAAGACATTTAATTTTGCAGTAGTTAACTATCCCACATGTGATAAAGAATTGTATGCATTAGTACAAAGTGTGAAAAAGTGGAAGCATTACTTAATGGGCAAAGAAACAATCATCCATACAGACCATCAACCACTTCAGTATTTGCACTCACAAACTAAATTGCAGCAATAAAGGCACTATAGGTGGATGGGTTTTCTACAACAGTTTCATCTAGTCATCAGGTATAAGAAGGGCATACACAATAAAGTTGTAGATATGTTGCCCAGACCAATCATAAATGCATATACTATACTTAAGCATAATTCAGTGTTGCATGAAAGCTACATTGAACAATATGCTCAAGGTGTAGGTTTTAAAGATGTATATGCAACTTTAAGTCATGGCAAACAACTAGAAGAATTGAATTATCATGTTAAGGACCAACTCTTATATCATTTGGGAAAGTTATGCATTCCTCAAACTGAAAGAGTTAATATAATCCGAGAAGCACATACTTCTCTAATATCAGGTCATTTTAGGTTAAGTAAAATAGTTGCACAGCTGCAAAGGTTCTATTATTGGCCAAGAATGCATGAAACAGTTTCTAGATATATTAAAGGGTGTACCATGTGTGCTAAAAGCAAGCCCAACAATAGAAAACTAGGCTTGTACACTCTATTTCCAGTTCCTTCTCATCCTTGGGAAAGTGTTTCCATGGACTTTGTTGGAGGATTGCCAAAATCTAGAAAAGGTCATGACTACTTATATGTTATTGTGGATATGTTCAACAAAATGTGTATTTTAATACTTTGCAACAAGTAGATTACAGCTGAAGAAACATTGAAGTTGTTCTTTTAGCATGTATGGGTTCATTTTGGATTACCCACTTCCATTGTATCTGATTGAGATTCCTGATTTGTTGGGAAGTTTTGGTCAAGTCTGTGGGAATTGATGGACACCAGAATGAAGAAGAGCTCAACCTTTCATCCACAAACAAATGGCCATATAGAGGTGGTCAACAAGAAAATGATCCAGTTGCTTAGAGGCTATTGCAACAAGCATCCCAAGCTTTGGGATGAACATTTGTGTTATATGCAACATGCTTACAATTGTGCTAAGCACTCTTCTACAAAGAGATCTCCTTTTGACACTTGTTTTGGTTTTACACCAAGGTCTCCTTTGGATTTTGTCTTTGGAAAAGACATAGAAGTTGATGGACACAGTGATGTGGACAAAGCAACCAAGTTCATTGAACAGATCCAAGAAATTCACTAGGTAGCGCAGGAACAGTTGGAAAAAAAGACAGGCCAAGTACAAGGCAAAGCATGATAAGCATCAAATTGAGCATACCTTCCAAGTTGGTGATCAAGTTTGGTTGTACATCGGCAAATATAGAATGCAAGGTGAAGGTAAGAAGTTGAAGCCAATAAGGTATGGGCTTTTCAGGATACTTGAGAATATTGGTGAATTCGCTTTTCGCCTTGATTTGCCAGCTTACATGCACATCTATTCAGTAGTTAATGTAGAGAACTTGAGACTATCTGAACCTTCATTGATTGAAGATCCTGAAGAGTAAAGTCAGTTTCCTTCTATTGATGATCTGTTGCTTGAATATCTCAATGAGTTGCAGGATGACACAATTTTGGATAGGAAGGTGAGAACTATGCGCAAAGGGTATGTTGAGTACCTAAGAATCAGAATCAAAGGTTCAAAACCAAGCAGTGCAAGATGGATAGAGATTGGACAAGTGAGGAAGCTGTATCCTCACTTGATTGATTCTTAAAAACTAACTTTTGGTGGTCCAAAAGCTTTTTCAGTGGGAAGGCATGATCCAAAATGAATTCAAAAACCTTCTAAAGTCTTCAAAATATTCTAAAAGATCAAAACCATTGCAAAAGAAGAATTTTTAGAAATATCATATTACACTATCGGAAGGCAAAAATATGAAGAAATAGTGGAAAAACAGAGTATTGACGGTTTAAAACTACTTTGCATGAGAGCCGTCAGATCTGGCCGATCAACGGTCCAGATCTGATCGGCATATCGCAATCGGCAAAGGCTATCATAGGCTACCAATAAATTATTGCGATAGCGATCAACGCAATCAATGAGGACCGTCGATCAAGCACGTAGATTCACGACCCAAGTTGAATCGCGATATCGCAATCGACGATTATAGAGGAGCGATTACAAATGGCCTGGGGTATGTGAGATATGTGATTGCGATCAATCGCATCACAACATCGCATCAGAACATTAAAATGGAGCGGGGCCGATATAAATATGATTTGCGATAGCCGTACCTGATGGAAATATAGATGGTATTATATATATTTTGAGATCTGGAAAATATGGGTTTCCTTTGTAAATCACATTTTTGTTAAATAAATGAAAAACAAAAGAAAATGCACCGATGCGATGAAATCAGACCCGAAAGGGTTTATGGATGCATATATATAATATTTCAAGTCCGTTTAAAGCCATTTTACAGGGTTTCTTAGTGTTTAATGTATTTTTTAATGCAAAGGAAACAAACAGGATTTCGGGAAGACCGCAGGCGGAAAGAGATTTTGCTTGGGCTTTGTCCAAGCTCGTACGTTGGCTGCCATGTAGTTAGGCACTGAAGAGAGAAAACCATCTTTTTTGGGTGGTTAACTTCTGTACGCATGAGCCGCCCGATATGAACCTCAGTCTTTGGATCAAGATCTCTCAGATCAATGGTGGAGATGCGGTAAGCGATATAAAGGTGGACCCGATAGAAAAATAGTGCGGATTTATGAATATTTGAAGTCCGATGAACAATGTTTGGTAGATTTTTTCCATGTTTTGCAGCATTTCTCTATGTAAACAGTAAATGACACTTTTGGGATTTCAAAGGCCCAATGACCCATTCTGTAATAGAACAGGTGACCACCATCCCTAAAGCATTTAGCAATGATTGCTAATGCTCAGAGGAGGATCTGAGTGGATAGAGGTCAGGAAGCCAGAGAGCTCGAGAAGAAGAAACGAACAAACTTCGTTCATTAGCTTTAAAGCCATAGATTGATAGAAACAGAGACAAGTAGTGCCAAGACAGAGTGTCAGTGAGAAGAGTCTGTGTACTCAAAAGGACTTAGGGGATCGAAGTGAAGCCTTGTTGTTTTGTATCTGTTGTGTGAGACTCAAATTGAGCTCACTTTTGTAAAAACTCTGCTTTAGAAGGCATAATAGAGAGGTCACCACTGAAGGTTGGACCAGGAGACGTAGCCCAGGAGTGTTGGGTGAACTCATTAAACTTGTTGTGTCTATGTGTGTTTTTCTATTATGTTCTTTAACTACTTCATTGTCTATGTATTTCACAATATTATCGATCCATTGCACAAGGTAACATAGGAAATTCCATGCACATGAGTCTGTAAAACCTTAATAATTGTCTAAGATCTCATTATTATATCATTAGGGTACCATCAAATAAAGATAGGGTTGGAAGATCGTAGCAAGACGACCTTCGCGATAGAGTGGGGATGCTTTCAATATACACTAATGCCATTCGGGCTGAAGAATGTGCCTGCGATCTTCTCCAGGGTAGTAATCATGACATTTAAGGAGTTTATTCATAAATTCTTGGAGGTATATTTTTGTGACTGAACTGTGTTTGGATTGGTGAAGGGCCATGTTGCAATTCTGCGCCTTGTGCTGGATACATGTCACAGATACCAGATCGCACTGAACTTGAAGAAATGTATATTTTGTGTGCCTTTTGGAATTTTTCTAAGCCATGTAGTATGTAAGAAGGGATTGATGGTGGACCCTGCAAAGATAGCAGTGATTGTGAATTTAGAAGCTCCCAAGAATGTTAAGCAGCCGCGCACAACGTTGGGCCACACACGCTACTATAGGAAGTTTATCAAGTCTTATGCCAAGATAACCGTGCCAATGGAGAAACTATTAAAGAAGGATGTGACTTTTTTTTGGGATGAGAAGTGTCAACATATTCTTGATGTGTTAAAGGACAAGATGGTGATTGCACCCATCTTACTATTTCCGGATTGGAAGAAAGAGTCCATGTGCATGTAGATGCCTCATGTATTACACTGGGTGTGGTATTGACCCAGCATGGAGAAGGTGATCTTGATCATCCGATAGCCTTTGCAAGTAGGAAACTATCAAAATATGGAAACTATGTAGGTAGAGCGACCACACAAAATATTTTACGCACAGGGTTATGGTGGGAGACAATGCATAAAGATTCTAAGGCATTTTGTAAAGCATGCGATGCTTGTCAAAGGACGATAAAGCCTTTGTGAAGAGATGAATTTCCCTTAAACCATTAGGTTTCATTACAAGTTTTTGACAAATAGAAAATTGACTTTATAGGTACAATACAACCACTGGGAAGGAATTCAAGCATGCGATACATCATTACTACGACAAAGTACTTAACTAGATGGGCAGAAGCACAACGAGTGAAGGATTGTACTGCTGCTACAAATGCAAAGTTCCTGTTTGAATACATCTTAACGTGGTTTGGGTGCCCTAAGATACTGATTAGTGATAGGGGTACACATTTCTAGAATGAAACAATCAGTGTGATGCTCAAAGAATCCCAGGTTTACCATCAAAAGAGTATGCCCTGTCATCCCCAAGCCAATGGTATAGTGGAAGCATTCAATAAGATTCTAGAGAATGCGTTGACAAAGGTTTGTAACGCGAAGAGAAAAAATTGGGATGTATGCATCATGGTGGTCCTATGGGCATATAGGATGACATGCAAGAAGTTGACATGTGAAACTCCGTTTAGGTTGGTTTATGGGATCGAGGCGGTGATGCCCATGGAATATATTGTGCCAAGCCTGCGCATTACAAATTTTACAGAGATGGTAGATAACGAGATCTTGGAGGAACGACTTGCGCAGTTGATGGAGTTGGAAGAAGACCAGTTTCTAGCAAGATTTCACCAGCAAGTGCAAAAGGAATGTGAGAAGGCCTGGCATGATAGGGATATTAAGATGCACACTTTCAAGGTGAAAAATTTGGTTCTTCTCTATGATAGTAAGTTCACAAAGTTTCTGGGAAAATTCCAAATGCACTGGTTAGGCTCGTATGTTGCTAAGGAAATCACGAATGGTGGCGCAGTTCAGCTCGCAAAGCTGAATGGCGAATTGTTACGTGGAAGGGTGAATGGAAGTTAGTTGAAGTTGTATACATGGGATCTTGCCCCTGCGCAATGAATACATGGTATTAGGACAGTCTTAGCGCTCCAGGAAGTTGCAAGGGAAAGCAAGACTATAAACTACATTTCCTGAAGAAGAGGGAAACGATTAAGGAGGTTGCACCGGACGCAAGGGGTACAACAAAAGAAGTTACGATAGAAGAAGCTATGACAAAAGAAGCTGCAATGGATGAGTTGTTCCATGGGGGTTGATGCTGCGTAGCTAGGTCCAAAAGTATCCGTTAAAGTCACTGTTCATGATTGAATAGAAAAAATCTCGTTATGAGGAGTGGGTAAGCAACATTGATGGCGAAAATATTTGGAAATATACCACCAAAGATGTATTTATGATGAGAAAATGGAGGGAATGGTCGGATTTGAAGTTGAAATCACCTATAAATATGGTATGTTGGTCTGCTATAGAACACTTTGCCTTTTGAAAATCACGTATGAGCCCTCTTGTTTTCACTCTATGAATTGGCAGACTTGGGAGGATTTGATTTCAAGCCCATCATTTAAGCGACTGCTTGAGTGGAACAAGAAGATTATCCTTGAACAAATGTCCACTGAACTTGTAAGTTTTGAAGCCACTGTCTCTCAAGCGGAAGCCCCTGAAGTCATGTTAACGGAAGCTACATCATCTGTGCCTACGATGCCAAGGTCACCTAGGCCTAAACAATCTGTTACTAAGGAGAACCAGAAGAAACCAAAGGATGTACTAGTGAGGTAATCACTGAGGAAGAACACTGTGGAGGTTCACCAGAAAGGGGAGATGGATAAGGAAAAACAACCATATGAGCCTGTAGATTTGGATGAAGGAGAAGTCCACGATGGAGTTGAAGAATTAGATGTTGAGAAGCGCGAGCCTATTACTAGGTTCCCGACGTCTATCTCTCCGTGAAAAGGGAAAGAGAGGTACCCAAGGACTTGGATTCGGGCAAGTTCACGATATCTATGCCACTATTATCGGAAGAAGTGGTATTTAAAGGCACGCTCTTAGTGCATATCCATATGTTAAAACTGGACGAGGACGATTGAGATGTAGCCAATCATGAGAAATTTCTGCATTTGGCCACCAATAAGTACATGACCAAGATTTACTATGAAGAGACTGGGGTCACAAATATGGAACCAATGAAATGGGTAAAAGGGGTCAAATATGCCAGATTGATACATATGATGTGTGTGCCACACTTTCATTGGTCGATTATCAGTACTGTCTGTGTGCGCTAATTTCTCACGTTGGTGCACGATGGGTGTTTGTGGTTAGGTGAACCCATCCCCATAACAGACATGCTGATCCAAAGAATTACGAAATTCCCTATAAAGGGGCAGATCCAACCAAGGAGTTTGGAGGCAAAAGCAAGGAGAAGGAACTTGCAGATAAAATGAAAACTGAGTTTGGATTGGTCAAGTAGTCGCACAGATACTCTATCTGCTATATTACAGACCAAGTGATGCATATTTCCGCATAGATTTTGGTCGAGAAATTCATGCGAAAATGTCGCGCAGATGAGGTTCCAGCGCCAGTAATTTCATTGGCTACAGAGTGCGCAAAGGGGGTGCACTACAATTGGGCACAACACCTCTGCAAGGAATTCTTAGCAAATTTCCATGAAGTGCAGGATGAAAGTAAGGCATTTCACTATGCCTAGTTCCTGTTCTTGCTTGTACTCCTTGCATGGCGATTTCCAGAGGATAGTCATTTCCCTCCACTGGATGAGGATCTACCAGAGGCAGCGAAGTTCACTTCTCTGTGGGCAACAAAGGATTTGTAGAGGATCACAGTGTCAAAATCTTCTGGATACTGGTCGAGATGGACCTCGGCATGGTGATCAGTTAGAGGCCAAGGTTGTCTCCAACCTTGTTTGATTATTTGAGGGCATATGTGGAATTTAAGGCCAATTTTCATAACGTATCCATTTACACAAGGCGAGATCCTAAGAAGACATGGCACAAGTTTCCATACCTAGTTACGGAGGCTAACATATAGGAGGTTGTGGGGACATGACTAGTGGAGTGGTGAAAACACATAGATCTTGGTGCAGGTAATAACAAAGGCAGAGAAATCTCCTCCGTGCAGATGACAGCTGCATAGAAACAGAAAGAAGCAGTGCAAGCAACAACATGGGAATTGGCTGATCATAAGAAGAAAGAAAATGTTGTTAAAGAAGCTGCTGCTAAGGCAACTACCAAAAAGGAGTGCATTGCAAGGGAGGCGACAATGGAAGTAGAGGCGTCTGCTTCTCAGCGGACAGCGAACAAGGAAGGGTATGGGGAGGAGGAATAAGGTGGTAGTGAAGAGTAGAGCATCCCCTTCAAATTGAAAAAGCACACCAAGGAGATGACTTCTGGACCCAGGAAGAAGCAAAAATCAGACAAGCACGCACATGCGAATCTAATGGTCTTGACTAAGGGGGACTTGGATGAGATTGGGGATAAGGTCTGTGACACAACAACAAATTGTGGACTCAATTTGAGCAATAGTACATGTAGATGTTGGGGAGCATCCTGAAGGATCTGCATGAGTTGCAGATTCAAGCAGGAAGAATCCAAGCGAGCATGGGACAAGTGAGCGGGGTTCAAGTGATCCTGCAGGATGCGAGTGAGAGCATAACAGAAACATAACAGACTCTGGACCTCAGAGTCATTCCCTTTCCAGAAGAGACATTACGAACAGATTCAGAGGAAGATAATGCCCAACTCAAAAAGATTAAAGGCGTAGGTATGAATTTAGTTGCACTGCCACTTCAGACCCTCCACGTGCTTCATCAAGGGGTCTCAAATGAGCTCCAGATCAGAGAGCAACACACGTTATTGGTAATTAGCGAAGTCAAAATGAAATGAGAAGATATTTTCCGAAAAGGCTTTGGATCTTAAGGAAAAAGAAGAGCTAGTAGCGCGAAGCCAGAGCTTAGAAGAAGCAATTACACAAGCGTGTAATTCAATACCAAAACTACACATTCTAGAGGATGCGGTAGCTTCAGCAAAGATTCGGTAATTTGCCGTTGCAGTGCGACAATCTAAGGATGAGGTAGGCCGAGTTACTTTTGATTTTCATATGAAGATCTCAGAACTTCAATTGAAACTGCAATCGACTACTTAGCCAGAGGTTAGGGAGCAGCACAGTGCAACCATCAGAGAACACATGTATACTTTGGAGAATGCAATATTGACTGCAATGGTCTTTTTGAAAACACAATGGAGCTATGGACTACATTGCAATAGGGCTCAAAACTGTAGCGACTACGTACAAAGATTAGAGAGGCACAATAGCAAGTTGATGAGATCGAGATGACTACACGTACCTTAGCACTAGTCCAGCACTTCGCACACTTGTAAGAAGTGAAGCTACTGCAGGCACAATTTGAGGAGCTACAACGAAAAGAAGTAGTTTTGAAGGCTCAGATTCAAACATGGACAGAGGAAGTGAGCCAAATTAATTAGGCAATCCAAGAAAATCTGAAGAATTTCCAGTAGACAAAAAGGACTATGTGCCTCGCGATGGAGGGGCCAACGACAGAGAAGCTGGTTAAAGAAGTGCAACAGGCCGTAGTACAGAGCACAATAGACCTTGAAGTATTGAAGCTGGAGTTCAGTGACCTCCGCAATAAAGTAAAGAAGCCAGCTAAGTGACTCGAGGGCAAGTCACCATATTTGTGTTGGGGGGCTGTTGGGATGGGGTCCCTGGGGTCAATTTTTGTCACTTAAGTAAGTTTCTGTAATATTTTTGTTAAAGAATTTAAGTCACCATGAAATGTGGAAGCGAAGCACGAAGCTAAGCAAGATTCAAAGGGGCATTACTCCCTTGTATGGGTAGGTGATAGGATGGTTTTAAGACCCGTCCATGGTCCACAGACCATGGTATTGCAATGAAAAGGATATATATAGTTGAGTCATAGCAAGTCAAAGAGAACAAATTTTTGTGAATAATCATTGTAAGGGAAAGATACTAAGGCAGGAAAAGTCTATTTCCTGTACTTAGGCAGAAGGGGAAGGCTCTTGTAGCTAAGTGCGTAGAGACCTTGGTATGTCTGCAAGATGAGTGCGTGGGCCCCTATTGCTAAGTGCGTAGGGAGGAGAAGTCTGTAATTGAATGCTTACTCATAATAAATATTGTTATGAGATAAATCTATACATCTGTGCCTTGTTATTGTTTCAATTAAGTTTGTATTCCTCCACGATTTGTTATAACTTATGTAAATTAATGCTTGTTTATTACGCAAAAGTATTGGATCTTTATCTTTTATGAATGTTAATAATGATTTAAGACCTTCGTGAAGATCTAGAATCCATTAGATAGATCTACTATAGTTAGTTGTTCGGAAAGGGTAGATTTGTGCGACGAAATATCTAGGCTATAAGGGCTTCAGAATACACATTTATTGCATAGAACTAGTAGATCTATAATATTTCTGCATGATAAGTATAATTAAGTGATTTTGTGAGGATCTGAAGGTCCTTTTGATAAAGTTGCAGTAGCTAAACATCAAAAGGAATAGATCTGCATGAAGGTAGATCTAAACCCTGAGAACCCTAGGAAACCATCACACAAGCCTCTAGATGTAAAAACCTTGTTATAACATCCCCCAATACTGCTTTGGGTGAGACTACAGCCTGCACCATGTAGGTTGTTGCCGAAAGGCCAATAGTTAGGGTTTTGTTCGTTGGCGTGAATAAATATGAACTTGGGTTAGACCCCCTTAAGCCAATGCATTGGTATGATCTCCAAAAAATTGCAATTGCCGATTATTGATTGGGCCCACTTGGAATATGGAAATCGACACTTTCTGACCTGTGCCATTGGTATGACCTCCAAAAAATTGTGATCGTCGATTACCGATCACCTCTTCTTCTTAGCCCTTCTTTTTGTGACCATGGGCCAACTCCCATATCGGAGCCCCCAATCGAAGGTTTGCTATTGGTGAATTCCTTTTGATGCACAATATGCTGCTACTGTCGGTTTCCGATTGGTGATGTCATCATTGCCATGTGTTGCTTCTTGAGTGGTGACATGTGTCACCTAGATATGCCCCCATAGGACCCTAAAAACACCAAAGTTTCCTGCTGTGTTTCCATCGTACTACCACATCATGCTGATGTCAGCTGCCCATGTCCCTTATCAGAGCCAACTATATGCTGCCAAGTGTCATGTATGTGAACCAATCGTGTGTAGCCACATTTCATTAATTGGATCCAATTATGCTCAGCCATGTGGCCCCCTCGAGGAGAGTGAAAAGGTCAACTCTCTTCTTATTTTGCGACTGATTTCCTTTCCTAAATGTTTCAAGGCATTCCCGATGATTTAACACTAGAGGCTCAAAGCTTGGCAAATTTAATTGCAATTGGAACTCTATGCAATATTGCAAGCTTGAAAGGGTGTCACCTGTTTGATCATCATTTGTGATGCACCGATCTCTTGATGCTTCGATGTGTGGGACCTTCAATGTTTGGGATCACTAATCGCATATGGGAAAAATGCTTCCACTGTTGCATTGTGCCCTAGACCTTTGATCGCAAATATGTGGGATTGTCGATATGCTGGGACCTGAGATTTTACCCTTAGGCATTTTCTCTTTGTCTTTTGGTTTTTCAAGGGTTACTTCAATTTTCTCTAACTTTTGATTCCTGAGTCCCTTTGAGGAGTTCCATATACCGCTGGAAAGCTAATTCTGAGCACTATCCATGGGATGGGGTTTGATTTAGCTTTGAGTACTTCTATGGCTTGGAAGATGGCTGCATACCTATTTTATCTTTTGCATCCTTTATATAGAAAAAAACAAATAATGCAGAGGGTGACAACAAATACTTTGACATTCGGCATGTAATTTCTATTGTGCATCATGAAGGCTTGGATAATCTATTACTATAACCTTAGATGCTTATCATTCATTAATAGTTGTAGGATTTTTTGTATGGTTGTGTGTATGATTACTTGTAGTGTACTAAAATTGTTGGTTAAATGGTGTGCCTTTACATACTTGGAATCAAATGTGCATGTGAATGTTCATATGATATGAGATATTTGGGGAAATCCCTATGTTTCTTGTATCTTCATAGCATTGCTCCATTTTGTTTAATGTTAGGTGTTTATATATATATATATATATATATATATATATATATATATATAGGGATATGATAATCCCATGGTTTTTATGTTATGTGGCAAAGAGACTTGGTAAAGAGGTTGCATTTATTTTCTATTGTTGGCCTTGATAGAAAGGTTGA
The DNA here is from genome assembly GCA_000404065.3 of Pinus taeda. NCBI lineage: Eukaryota > Viridiplantae > Streptophyta > Pinopsida > Pinales > Pinaceae > Pinus > Pinus taeda. The sequence goes on along the minus strand of APFE031055542.1, from coordinate 57,353 downwards.
TTTTTAAAATTGGATAATGTTGATTTAATAAAGAGGTTTATTTTAATTAATGATGACGTGTTGGGTAAAATTGTTGATTTATAAATCTTGTGATGACGTGTTGGGTAAAATTGTTGATTTATAAATCTTGTGATGACGTGATTATGTATATATACATATTCTAGGTTTATGGAATATGTAACTAACATGAAGTTGTAAATGCGTGAAAACTACAGGGTAACATGCTTGGTGCTAGCATAACATGGTAACAACTAAATTGTTTATTGTAAAACTAATAACTGAGTGATTGTGACAACACATAAGATGAAAGGATTTAGTTTCAAGAAGGAGAAAGGCATGGATGGTGGCTTGGTAAAGCATGACTTGAAACAGATCTTTCGTGAACAAGAAAGAGAAAATTCCCTTGAAAAGGCAAGAACCTTCAAGAGTTTGAAGGTTGAGCAAGAGCTACAAGGAAGAGAATAAAAGACTTATCATAAAGCAAAAGGATCAAGAAAGGTTAAATAACATGTTGATGCATAATTTCCTGCATACAAGGACTATTGCAACACACTTCAACCCTCTGAGACGTGGAGAAATGTCTTGTTGCCAAGGCTAAAAAGAGGCCTTGTAACGTTGAAAGGGAAAGGAAGCTAATTTCCTATTGGCGTTATAGAGGGGAGCACTCGAAAAGAGATTTTCCTAACTGTTAGCATAAGAAGGACATAAATTCATGTGAGCTTTAGGAACATGAACTAAAAACATGTAATACTACAGGAGAGGAGGGAGAAACCCCTCAAGGCCCTTGATATATATATATATATATATGTGTGTGTGTGTGTGTGTGTGTGTGTGTGTGTGTGTGTGTGTGCATGTTGGAAAGGTCCCCCCCATGAACTATTTTGAGTGGTGTTGAAATTTTAAGTGTTGGTTGTGGAGCCTGATTATCTTCTTTATTTAGAGGTATTGCCGCATTGGACCCAGTTTGTAATGTGGCGGTAATGCCACCCATAAGATGTACGCCCCAAGGGGGGGGGGAGTGACGATGATTATTTGGAGCCCCCTCCTGGTACAAGATCGAGGTTAGTGCCCCTGAAGCTAAAAATAGATGTAAAATTTCCTAGTACAATGTTGTAATTTCGTAGTCAATCTGGGCCGTTAATTAGGTGAAGATCTGATGGTAGAAGTTATGTTTAATTTAAGGTTCTTTTCCTTAGAAGGAAACCCCTCGCTATATATGAGGGAATTGCGTCTATGTAGATCAGTATTCTGAGTGAGAAAGAGAGAGGAGGTTGTGTGAGAGTGAAGAGGGAATTACAACAATCTATTGTAGGTTGTATCTCTTCAATTTGTTGGATAATATAAAAGGAAGGACTCTCTATTTCTCTGTGGACGTAGCCCAAATTGGGTGAACCACGTATATCTGTTTCTCTCTTGTTTTAAGTGTTTTCTATGTTTATATTTCTGTAATATATTTTATGTGTTCCATTGCTCTGTAATATATAATTTTCTAACATTAAGATTGCCATAAACCTTGGAAAATACTTGGTCTGATTATATACATATATATATGGGTAAATGACATATTGAATATGAGAACTCATTGGGATTGAATTTTTGTGGTATGTTCAATGTTCAATGTATTTTTTATTTCACGATTGGATTTATACTTGGTTGTTGTTTTGGCTGTTGATTTGTGCAAGGCCATGCTACCATGTTTGTGGTTTTGTAGCTGTATTTGAGCTTTTATGATCCTTTATTTTCTTTTATTCTTGTATTCCTTAAGCCTTGAGTCTTGGTCATTGTTGGGAGTGAAAGAGGAGTAATGGAACCTGAGGAAATGCTAAATGAAACCCAACAAGAGAATATGACTTAGATGAAGAAAGTGTATGGAATAGAGGGAAAGAAGGAGGAACAAATATGTAGGTAGACTTGTTGTGTCCATATGAACAAAATGGAATATAATATTATTTCCATAAGAATGGCAGAAAGGAAAGTTTCCTAAACCCTAAATATTACATGGTTGACACACATGTAGATACAAATGATTTATTTTGATTTATGATGCAACGAAAATAGGTGGTTTGGTGCGATAAGCCTTTAGCTGAGAACCATCAAAGTAGGAGGATAAATAAGTTATCCTTAAAAATATTATTGCCAAGGTGTACTTGGCATGGATGAGAACATACTAATATTGTCTAATGGGTTCTAGAAATTATGGAACACCAATTAGGAAAATGGGCCAGAAAAGGCCATCGTTGATGTATGTTGGAGCATCACTTTTGAATGTGACAACAAGAATGAATGAGGGAATATAAGTAGGTTGGAATTTGACTATACGAATAACAATAGCAGAAAGTAGAATTTAAAGCACTAGTACTAACAACAAGGAGAAACAAAGGTAGAAGGGAGTAATTCAGATAACAAAAGTCTTTTGGCTGTATTAACAATTGTTGTTGAAATTTTATGCATTCTTTGCATAAAGCAGGGAGTTCTCTAAAATCTAAATTGATATATGTGAATAGGTTTTATAATTATGGACTTGTTGATGGTTAAACAAATGCATGAAAAAATCCATTACAATTGATAGGTTCTTGTTAGGGATCATTCTAAAAAAGAATGGTTGATCATGATTATGGATTTAATGCATGTATGGATGGCATGTGTGAGATTCCCAATTATGAGAGGAATCCATTGAGCAATAGGAAATTATTGTTGATATTTATTTTAATGTCATGTGATTATAACTTTCATATGTGTTTTTGGGAAAACTAGTGTCTTGTTGAACGACTAACCCTCTAGGTTTGGCAGATACCCTAGAAACAACAATTTAAAGCAATTCAATGATCTTTCCTATGTGTAACAGATAAGAGAAAGATGATAGAAAACCAACCTGGAACTTTTTCTTGATCTCTCTCTCCTTTGGCAGATCCAGTAACTCTTCCCCGTACTTAACACACTTGGAGAGTACTTGGAACTTTCGCTGGATCCCTTGCTTGATCTCTCTCTCCTTTGGCAGATCCAGTAACTCCTCCTCGTACTTAACATGCTTGGAGAGTACCTGCACAAGTACAACAACAAAGAACTATAAAAGCATCATGATCTATTACAACATAAGCATTATAGAATCATATATATAATGATTAAATGAAAGCATTCACAATTACACAATCAAGTGGGGAAAATCCTGAAGAACTTTATTAATAGTAAGGCGAATTACAACCCAGTTGTATGATCCAGCACCATCCCCCCAGCATCAATCCTTCTTAACCTCATGAACTAGCAATATCACACCAACAAGAATACAATGCTCTCTCCTCAATCACAAACTAACAACGCTTACTTGCAATTCACAACAATTCAACCTTCTTGATCTCTTGGATGGGAGATCCTTTTATAGATGTTTGCAAGGGTGTGAGTCATCTACGGGGATTGATTAGTGTCATTCCACTTGTTACAATTGGTTCCACAAGAGAGGGGAATTGGAGATGGTTTCCTAGTTCCCTTGTTCATCCTTGGGCGTATTCAGAAAGGCAAGTGTCATAGGAGAACTTTCTAGAAGATTCTATGAGAAAATAACTCACAAGATGTCCCAGAAACTTGTCCAACCTCACCCATCGCACCCTATAGAAGGCCTAAATAGTATGCATCACACTTTGACAGTGTACCAATCAGTATGCATCACAGTTTATCAGTGGAGCAGTCAGTATGGTCTAGTTTAGGCTCTTTCTGGATGATTTCTGAAGTGGAGCTTCTGAGGAATGATGTATTTAGATGACTAAGTTTATTTAGGGTATGAAACAACTATTTTAGGGGTTGATGAGACCTAATACATCGACATACAAGTTTGGGGTTGATGTGCCCAAATATTTCTATAACAGTTGCCCCCTAAAGCATGAGGTCGTAAATATTCATGTCGGGTGAAATGCTTTATCATGAGGATCCAAAGTTTCGAACCGGAAGGTGACTTACATAAGTTACAATACAATACATCATCATAATATGATTTTCATGATCTAGCTGAGGGAGGCATTCCCATGCTCAGCTTTATAAATTTTCATTTCATGTACATAGATCAGATAGTCGTCTGCAGATACAGACTCATGATTCTACAGATATAGAGTCGTAATCCATGATTAGGATGACTATTTGTGTAGAGCCTTTATACATTTGATGTTTTTATATTCCTGAATATATCACAGCCCGGATGGATGAAACTAGATCCGGGGTCTTCAAAAATTGTTCAATCTTCGCTCGATGTACAAGTCAAACCATGTGAAGAGATGTTCTAAAGTCGAAGATAGAAAGACATCACCTGATTACCAGCCAATGCTGTGAGCTGTTAAGAGACGCGAGAGGGATCACAGATAATGAAGATGATCCTCAAGGTACAACAGTACATTTCATGTGGTGTGAATAGATGATTTGATGTCGAACACCATGAAAAATCTTCCGGTCGAAGGCCATTGATGTCAACCTATCGCTGGAAGAGAGAAACTTGCCATTGATGTATGCAAGATTCAAAGCACTGAAAGGGTTGTTTCTAAGTCAACTTCTTAGATAATAAGATGATGTCAAAAAGAAGCAGCTCGTCATAGGAGGGCCTTGATGTATCCCACATCTACGACATGTAACGAAGCAAATGATTTTTGGAGGTGAAAATGAACTGACGACACAAGGTTCAGGAATGGTGGTGGTTCAGGAATGGTGGTCATGAAAAATGAAGGTTGGAGGTATTGCAGTGTATGAGACATTAACTGGATGATTTCTAAACTGAATGATTTCTCTTGAACATGTCGGCGACACTGAGATGATTTGGTAGCGTTAACCCTAAAAGATGTATGGTATGAATGACCAATGGTATGATGACCGGTGAATGGAATAACCCAGCCCAACTCAGTCATGGAGATGAAGTGAAAGTGTCATGTTCAAGAGCGAGTTGCTACCATAAATTCTTCAAGATTTTTCCATTTTTCCCCATTCATTTCTAACCAATACCTCTTTATTTTTGTTAAGCTTGAGGAGGATAACATATGCTTGATCTATAATTCGCCCTTCGGGCAAACCTGTTGCTATTTAATGTTTTAATGAGTCTAGCGATAGTGAAACTTGGTCTCGTCTAGATGGACAAGTTTGTTGCTAGTATTTTAATGAGTTTAACGACAAGGATAACTCGGTCCTTTTCATCTTTAGAGAGTTTGAAAAGGGATGAAAAGAAAACTCCATAAGTTCCTTTTTGTAAAATAATCCCTCAGGTCCGAAAAAAGATAAAATAATACAGGGGGGATGACGTTTCCAGTACTTTAATGGGCTAGAAAAGACAAGTGCTTGATAATATTTTCATGTTTAACGAGTCTGAAAAGGGTTTAAAGAGGACTCTATAGTTTTCTTTTCATTTTTGAATAAAAGCTCGAAAAGAAGACAAAAAGTTTGCTTGGTGGTCAAAGATGTTCAATTTTCTATTTAGCACATCAGATTCTTTCATCAGTTGTTCCACCTACTCAAAACTCCATGAAATTGATTAGAAATATATATATATATATATATATAGATGAAAAATGAACTAAAACTAACATTTACTTGAAGTACATGGAAGAGTAAACATAAAAAGTAGTTTTAACATTTCATTTTCACCATTTCATTTCAAATTTTGGATTTTGGAGCTCTGAAGTAGTTTTCCCCCTCAAATATCACCAGTCGATTTCAAGAGATTCTGTGGATCATTTCCCTCCCGTCAGGACCAGGTAGGAGCTATCCTTAATATCTTCATTTTCATTCCATCTTTTTTCAATTCTGAGCAAGTTTTTTTCACTTTTCTAGGCCTTAGGGGTTTGAATTTCGCTCTTCAATCATCACACCTTATATATATCGAAAGGTGCGATGCATATTGGGCTACCAACAGGCTAGTCAGTATGCATCTCACATTGCTTAAGGGAAAGTGCGATGGGCGCAGAAAGGCAAGTTTGTACAATGTTTTTTTAATCAAAGTTTTACCTGTTTTTGCCCAAAAATGGATCCTAACTCGCCTAATGTTTGTATTTTAGATATTTGTTAGATCAAGATGGTCATCACATGGTGAGAGAGAGAACATGAAAAGGTGGATATGGTTGCTTTACATGACTAGGGCACAGTGGATGCATTAAGGAACTGTGGTTTACTGAAGTTTTTCCGCATATCCAGCATGAGACAACATATAAGTTTGCTGCAATATCTTCTTCATGCTTTGGATCCTATTGACTAGATATTCCAGATCAGGGGTAAATCCATTCCTTTCACGGTCAAGGACATTTATTTTCTGACAAATTTGTCGAGGTGTGGCGCCCCTCTTTCACTATCAAGATTTTCTCGTGGGGGCGAATCAATGAAATATTACATTCGTCAGTTCTACAAAGATGGATCCAAACCCAATAGAGATGGAAAAATTAATATCCAGGATGTTACTGATTGACTTTTGAGGACCATTCTATTTACCTTTGCTAGATTGGTTGGTAGTGCGGCTTTACATTTAACAAACAAATCCTACATGTAGTATGCCTTAGAATGCCTGGAACCGAAGGTGTTCAATTGGTGTGAGGTGGTACTTCTTATCATAAAATACCAATTGTCCAAAGTAAAGGGTGGAAGAACCAAGAATTTTGGTTATGGATCCATATTGACTACTTTTTCTTTGAAAAGAATCCCACTGATGCAACCTCAAAACATTTCACTGGGATTGCCTGCACCGAGAGAAACACGGATGCAGAGATGGGTGGAATTTATGGCTAGGCATGCTGGCCAGTCACAGGTCTCCTTATCATCTGCCTTCTTTGAGTGGTTCGACTGCTAGGAGATGGTGTTTGTGGAGTATCCATATGTAGGGATGGATATCTGAGGCGATCCGGATTTGGATTTACCAGTTGGTGAACAATGGAGTGCTATAGGTAAAATGATTTGACCAGATGTTTTCTTTTTGTATTCTATTGTTTTTGTTTTTTTGTTTTTATATTGTTACCAAGACTAAATAAACTCATATGTATGTGTAGATATCTGACTAGTTCGACCAGTGGCATGCCCACGGGAGGAAGATGCTCCAGTGGGTGAAGCTGTAGGGAGAGCAGTCCTTAGGGACTTGGACATAGCGGAGACCCTTGCACAACTGTAGGATCAGATAGAGGGATTGACTCTTGGCATTCCAGATGTCCAGACTGATGAGTTACCAATGAGGCTATAATGCCATACTACTGGTGTACCGAGTCGTTGGACTAGGCTCTTGTGCATGATAACACAGGCGGTGACATGTTATCACCTGCATCACTAGTCTAGGATGTTTTTCTGCATTCATTTTGGGTTTCTGGGTCAGATGACCGATTTTGTCTTGGACACAAAACATTTTGTGAAAACTTATGAACAACTATCTATTTTGACTTTCGAAGTTTTATTTTGGCCAAGTGATTAAATCCTAATGCAAATGTTGATGTGAAATGCTTTCTTTACATATGCTGTAAATGACTATTTAACACATAGTTTGCTAATGAATCAGTCAATGTGTTTAAGTTTCTAGAAATGTGTTGATATTGAATGAAATCAAAATGTCTTTCCAAAATTCTAACTCTTAGGAACATGCGATGAATAGCTGGGTTCCAGACGGAATAAATGCCAGTAAGTTGCAGAATGACAAGTTGTGAATCTAGCTTAGCAATGATTCAATGTATGCCATGTGAAATGGCATCAGAGAGAAGTTCAATCAACGCACTATACTTAGCGATGTTGTTCGTTGATTGACCAATACATATCCCCCTGAAACTCACTAACTTGCCACTCGGAGTGAAGATGGCCCAGGCTGCAGAAGATAGGTTCTGTGTGCTATGACTAGCTCCATGGGCATACCCAACAAATGGTTCCAAAAAGTTTGGCATCTGCAACAAATGTGAAGTTTATTACCTAACCAAAATGACAACTTTAAAAGAAAACACTTAAAAATGTGAAGAAAGCATATGTACCGTGAGTTTTATTACACTCAGTCAAGCATAGTAACATTTGAGATACAACCCATTTCGGGGTTGTGACAGTGGAATCCCATCATAATCTACTAGCTCATAGGCCCCTTTTGTTAACACAAGTTTAACGATGTAAGGGCCCATCCATAATGGTTCAAATTTTCCTGCTCCTAATTTGTCAGAATCCTGATCGTAAAGTAAGACCAGGTCACCTTGTGAGAAGACACGAGGTTTCACATTTTTGTCATATTGTGCCTTGATGCATTTCTTATGTGCTTCATTAGCCAATGCAGCATCACGATAGGTTTCATCTAGATGGATTAATTCCAAGAAACGAGCTTCTTCTTCAGAAGTTTCTGGTAGTAGGTCAATTGCCAGCTTGAGGGATGAGATTTCACACTGAATTGGTAAGACTACTTCCAGACCATACACCAACTGAAAGGGCGTAAATCCTGTCACATTTCTCACCAAGGTCTGGTATGCCCATAGAGCTGAGTATAGGATTAAATGCCAATTCTGTTTATGGACTCCAATCATTCTTTGCAGCATGCGCTTGAGGACTTTGTTGATTTCCTCAACTTGTTCGTTAGCCTGCGGATAATATGGAGTAGAACTATCATGGGACAATCCTAATTTGGTAGTTAACTCGATCATCATGTGATTGCAAAAATGTGACCCATGATCTATGACTATAGTCTGTGGCACATCGAATCTAGAAACTACATGATTGAAAAAAAAAGAGCAGTCGTTTCACCGCTGTTGTTCAATGTAGGCATCACCTCAGCCCATTTGGTAAAGTAGTCGACAACGACTATAATATACCCATGCCCTCGGCCGATTTGGGGTTACATGTCATGAAATCAATGCCCCATTTTGCGAATGGGCTAAAAAAAACTACTGGATGCAGTGGTGCAGGTGGTAATCTAGTTTTACAATCACAAATCTGACAAGCATAACACTTTCTGATTGCAAGTGTGCAATATTTGAAAATGGTTGGCCAGAATTATCCAACTTGTAAGATTTTTTGTGCAGTTGCATAACTAGATAGATTCCCCCAAGAAGCACCTGAATGACATTCATTTAAAGCTTTTTCGGCTTCCTCATGTGTGAGGCACCTTCGTAAAATTGTATCGACACCACAATGATAAAGTGTATCACCAACGATTAGATAATCTTTGGCTTGGTATCGGATACATCGTTGTTCAAAGCGAGAGGTGTTGGGACTAAAAGCTTGGGTCTGGAGATAGACCAGTATATCCCCATACCACAGATCACTTGATGATATCAGAAACAGAGTCTCATCCACGATTGATCCTTTTGATGTTAAATCGTTGGATGAGGAGGGAAGGTCGCAAAGTAACTCTGCAAAGACAAGAGACTTCTTTGATTTGGATTTGATTAATTCCAGATCAAACTCCTGCAAGATGACTATCCATTTGGAATATTTGCCCCCCAGCAATTGACGTGACAGAATGTATGTCATAGGGTTGCAATATGATAGAATGGTAGTTTTGCGAAGGAGAATATAATGTCGAAATCTCTGTACTACTTGAATGGCTACTAAAGCCAAATTTTCAAAATAAGAGTACTTGCTTTCTATATCATTAAGATTGTGACTTAAATAATATATAGGATGTTCGATTTCGTCATTTTCTTGCACTAAAACCATACCAATGGTTGTATCTGCAGCGACGATATACAGGTAAAAATATTTTTGATAGTCAGGGGTATACATTAATGATGCTTTTATCAGGGAATCTTTGAGAGCATCAAAGGAAGCTTGCGCAACCTGATCCCAATGGAAGGGTACCCCTTTCTTCAAAAGACGTGTATAACCTTTAGCAAGCTCATCATAATTTGGAATGAAAATCCTCATAAAGTTAGCTTTCCCTTGGAGTCTCTGGATCTGAAGCAAATTTGAAGGTGGAAGCATGTCAAGAATTGCTTGAACCTTTAATGGATTGAGTCGAATTCCATCTTTAGAAACTACAAAACCAAGCAGTTGACCAGAACCAATGCACAAAACACACATTTGTTTGGATTGAGTCGTATCTTGTAGTGTAGGCAACGTGAGAATATGGCTCTCAAATGTTGTGAATGATCAGTCCGTTTTTGCGAGTGAGCAGGTAGATCGTCAAGTTATGGTTGACCTATGTTTTTGATGTCATGGAAGGTGTAATTCATTGCCCTCTAAAACATCGCCCCTGTATTCTTCAAACCGAAAGGTAATTTACGATATGCGAATGTGCCCCATGGACATATAAATGCAGTTTTTGATTGGTCCTGTGGGCGGATATTGATTTGGTTTTATCCGAAAAATCCATCCATGAATGAAAAGATTTCACATCTGGCACATTCATCAACAATTTGGTCGATAAAGGGTGTAGGATAGTTGTCCTTTGGACATGCTTGATTTACATCCCTATAATTGACGCACACCCTTATCGTTCCTTGTTTTTTCATTACAGGAACAATATTTGATACCCAGTCAGTGAGGGGTACAGGGTAAATGAAGCCATCACAAAAAAGTTTTTCAACTTCTGCTTTAATGGCAGCGACTTTCTTTGGATGAACATGTCGAAGCCATTTACGTTCTGGTTTGACATCATGATACATCTTGATTTCATGCTCAACAATGCTTGAGTCAATGCCTGGCATCTCCTCATAAGACCATGCAAAGACATCTCTGAATTCGCGAAAAAGTGCACAATAATTTTCTAGTTCTGATGGAGAACAAGATTTGCCAATGTGAATATTCTCTACAATATTAGGCTTGGTCGAAATATTAATGGAGATGGTCTCTTTAATGTTAGATAGATTTCACTCAGAATCGACTGTATTTACAGAATTGAATAAAAAATAAAAAATTGAAAGGTGATTGAATTCTTTTGAATAATCCTCATTGTCATCTCGAAGGTGGGAACGATGATGATAATCTTCCCACGTTGTCTCTTCTATCATCATTTATTGGATGATTCCTTCGTCTGTAAAATGTATACGAGACCAAGGATCGGAAGAGGTACCATAGTCTAAAGACCTATCTACCCAAACAATTGTTGAGTGCGGATTCAGGTTTGCTGCACAAGCCCAATAAATTGATTGCTACAAATATTTGATGGGGATTGGCAGCAATGCCTCGCGATGATCATCACTTTCAAAATAGTCGGAACTCTCCTTAAACTCATATGATGTAGAGGAGATCATGTTGCAGGTTTCCACTATGGCCACTTTTGCGAAACCAGATGGAGACAGGAGGGCAAAAGTACCCATCAAGGAAGGATATTTTAGGATACCTACTCCAATATTTTGAAGGGATTGTGAATGCCCATGTATCAATGGAATGCTTCTAGTAGCTTGTGAATTATTAGCAAAATAGGCTAATTGGTCGATGACTATTATTCCACCTTCGAAGGGAAATGCAATCGTTTGAAAGTATGTGGACACAACCGCAGCCATAACATAAAGGCCTTCCCAATAAAATATTGTAATCAAGGAGTCCATCAACAACCTTGACTTCAATATCTACTATTTTACCCCCTAGTTCTACTTGCAAGCTACTTAAAATCCCGTATGGAGTGTGCATTCTTCCATCGAAAGCTTTTAGTGTTGTTGGTGATCGTGACAAGGGTGGTGAACCAAGAGTTTTCCAGCAACTCATTGACATAATACAGGTAGATGTCCCCTCATCAATGATTGTTTGATGAACACTTTTATTGAGGGCTTTTACCTGTATAAGGAAAGCTAGTTGTGCTGGTAACTGTGGTGTATATCCTGTATGATTAAAGACCACAAGATTGGAACCTATAGGATCGATCCCACCTATTGCTGATAACAAAGCCTACTTTTGGGAGGGACAATGTTGCAATACCTCAAGTGTCGACATAGCGGAAGGCGATTGAGCCAGATCCTCCACTATATTATAATTTTGGGCTGCTCAAGCATGAGGATTAAATGTCGATTTATGTTCAACTCCCTTTGGTGGCTTAATTGTTAATTTAGGAATAAAGGGTGGAACAACTTCTAGTGAAGTCGTGGTCAAAGAACTAGGTTGATCAGTAGCTTGGTTGTTCGACGACGATGGATTCCTATAATCTTTATTCCTTGTCAATACCAAAACATCATTTTTCTTGCTTGTGATGGATAGCATAAGCACTTGGGATGTGGAAGCATTATCAGTGGCAACCATATGTGTTTCTGGGTTCGGAAATGGGTCTGTCAACACTGCTAAGGTATTTCAAAATTTTAGCAACCTCAGATCGATGTGGACAATCTCTCATGAAATTCTCCTCGTTGCATATCAAACATGGATAACGAGGTGCTTACCTTGCCACAATAGGGGTTTTATATTTTTTAGGATTAGAATTCTCGTGTTTCTTCTTATTATTTTTTCCCCTTCTTCTTGCCTCCTTGTTGCTTTTGATTTTTCCCTTTGTCAGATGATATGGCATTAATCTAAGAGGCAGGAATATTTTCAGATGAATTTGCATTTTGACTAGAAATAACAAAGATCTTGACTAGATGGTCCTCTCGCCATTTGTGTGCTCGAGGAACTGATCATGGCGTCGCCGGCATGAGAGTTCCTACTTGATTTGGAGGGGCTGGAACGGTAAAAGTTGGTCTAGGAGCATCAGGAATTTTGTCATAGAGTGTGCTTGATTATGTATAAATCAGATCTAAATATTGGGCACGAGCAATGACTTTCTCTTCTGTGGCAACTCCTCCTTTCTCCACATCCTCAGTGATAGATGGCAATAAGGACTTAATAAACCACCCAGCTAAAAGCTGATCAGGAACATACGTCTTTACCATTTGACGACGACGACACCACTCATGAATATGATAAGATATGTTGTTGGGTCCCTATAATACTAGTGATTACCCCATTACTATTGTAGTTGTACCCCTTATTAATACTGTTGTGCCCCTATTATCCCCATATTGTTATTACTATGCCCCATAGAATCCCTCTATTGTTATTTTTGTGGCTTTATATTATTATTGTTAGATCGACTGGGTTATATTGTGACTCCTTAGACTCCTATATATAGAAAGGAGGTTTTGTCATTTGAATCATCCAAGAATTGTTCATTTATGTAATGTAAAGGAGGTTGCCCCCTTGAAGAGGCTGAATTCTAAGGCGTTGATCTATCTTTTCTATCTTTTTTTGAGTTGGTTTCATAACATTTGGTTTCAGAGCTTTGGATTCTAGGGTTTCTCTGCTCCAAACAGGTCATCGTGGAATTTTCACTATAATTTTTTTTTCTGTGATGTTTCAGAAGCTAAAAAAAAACCCATTTGAGAAGAAATCGTGCTAAATATTGGGACTGAATTTCAGAGCTGTTCGCACTATATTTGTGGAGATATGATCTGATCAAGTTGGTCTTCTTGCAGACTCCTGAATTTCATTCCAAACAGGTCATCGTGGCATTTTCGCTATAAATTTTTTTCTGCAACGTTTCATAAGTTAAAACAAAAACCCATTTGAGAAGAAATTGTGCTGAATCTTGGGTCCAAATTGCAGAGTTGTTTCCACTATATTTGCGGACATATGATCTGAGGAAGTTGGTATTCTTGCGGACTCTTGAATTTCATTCCAAACAGGTAACCTGAGGAAAATCATCATAACTTTCTCTCTTAGCATCTAATTGAAATTTCGTAAGAAGGTACAGAAAGAGGATAGACTTTAGTTTCTTGTATATATTTTTTAGAGGCAAAGGTCATAGCAGTGACTCATGGCACGTCGTACAAGTTCGCTCTACTGAACTAGTCTATAATCAGGTCACTGTGGGAGATTTTGCATAACTCTTCCTTGGAGAATCTAATTTGGATCAGATTGGCGGCATTGGAAAGAGGAAATAGAGGGCTACTACAGAATTCAATTTCAGAATTTGATGATCTGAAATTATAGAGATACATCAGAGGAAATATCGAGCTCCTACAAAGTGAAAAAAGGTGTGTAGATTCTTTTAAATTTTTGCTTAAGATTGGTTTGAAAATTTATTTTGAAGGAATTGAAAAGGCATAGTAGAAAATTATTATCAGTAACGGATGCCCCGAGGAAAGAAAATGAAAATACCTAGTAAGGAACCTGAAAGCCCTAGCATGACTCATGAAGAAGAGGAAGAAATGCTACATGATATATCAAAATTACAAGAACAAGTGCAACAAATGTCACGCTCACAAAAGCTAACAGAAGCTAAAATAAATGGCATGGAATCTAAGATAAAGGGCGTGGAAGCTAAGATGGATGATTGGAAGACAGATTTGAACAGACATGGAAGAATTGAAGATAGATTTGAACACAAATTTGAAGATAGGCATGACAGATTTGAAGATAGATTTCACAAATTTTCTACAAGAAATACTTACTAATGGTGAAAAGGTAGTAAAGGAAACTCATGATGTGAACAAAAGAAATGTTAATCATGATATCATAGACTCTAATGTTGGATCGAAGACCCACCATATTCCAAAAATCGATATGAGGAAGTTTGATTGCAAGGATCCCGCAACATGGATATTACAGATGGAGCAATTTTTCGATCTCAATAATGTGCAAAACACACAAAAGGTATGTATGGCAACTTTATATTTGGAACCAAATCAGTTGTATGGTATCAATGGCTTTGCTCTCGTAAACAATTTATCACTTGGGCAATTTTTACGGAAGAATTGATAGCATATTATGAGGATACAAAAAGAAACACTTTTTTTAGCCAATTGATAAGTCTCAAACAAAAGGGTCCAATAATGGAGCACATTGAGGAGTTCCAAAAATTGGACATAAGGGTAAAAGATATTCCAGAGGAGCATAGGATTGATGTGTTCATAGGGTCTTTAAAGGATAATATCCAACATGATGTTCACCTTTGGGAACCTGATTCATTAGAGAAGGCACTTAGGTTAGCAAGAAAAATGGAAAGCAAAATTATGGCAACCAGGAAGCATACCACTCACAACTATAAAGACGGAAGTGTTGTTGCCCCTAGTCTTCCACAACCTATAAGATTGACACCACAACAATTGGAAGAAAAA
>APFE031055542.1:5273-33254 GCA_000404065.3 Pinus taeda | reverse complement strand
GTCACAGAAACAAGATCTCGACAGCTATGAAATCGATCAATTTCGGAGTATCTTATCAAGTGGAAGAACTTATCTGCAGAAGATTCCACATGGGAGGATGAGAATTTATACAGAAGTATCCAGAACTACTCAAGCGTTGAGGACAACACTTTTTTTGAAGGAGAGGGGCATGTTGGGTCCCTATAATACTAGTGATTACCCCATTACTATGGTAGTTGTACCCCTTTTTAATATTGTTGTGCCCCTATTGCCCCCATATTGTTATTACTGTGCCCCATAGAATCCCTCTATTGTTATTTTTGTGGCTTTATATTATTATTGTTAGGTTGGCTAGGTTATATTGTGACTCCTTAGACTCCTATATGTAGAAAGGAGGTTTTGTCATTTGAATCATCCAAGACTTGTTCATTTATGTAATGTAAAGGAGGTTTCCCCCTCGAAGAGGCTGAATTCTAAGGCATTGATCTATCTTTTCTATCTTTTTTTGAGCTGGTTTCATAACATATGTGAGTGGAAGTGGTTTGTTTAAAGTTGGTAAGAAGTTCTGTTCCAGTTTCGTACCTAATAGGCAATTGAAAGTGGGTTAAAAAGGTAGTGGCAAGAATGTTGAAGTTATCAAAAGAAGCTCTAGGCAATTCAATATACCATTTTGTGGCTGGACTAGTTAGCGTTCTCTAGAAAAGACGAAGTCTAATCAAATCATCATTCAGAGTGTTAGATGAGCACCACAAATGAAAAGTCATTATGTGATTCGATGGGTCTTCTCCTAGATTTCCATTGAACTTTGGAATGTCAGATGGGAGTTTATGTGGAATTGCCGGCCACCAAGGGGCATAAGCAATTGGATCATTTGTTAGTCGATTCAAATATGGTAGTTCTAGAGTTGCTACAAGCGACAACTGTTGATTCAGGTTGGGTGGAGCATACCCAGGATAAGATGGAATCACCTGAGCAATAGGTCTTTGCATACCAGCATAAGGAATCTGTTGTTGATAACCTTGATAAGGTCATTGGATATAACTAGTATAAGGTGGTTGTTGATAACTAGTTTGGAAATATGGTTGCCTGTAACCAGCAAAGCCTTGTTGCCCAGATCCTTGATATGTTTGATATTGACCAAATCCAGTATGAGCTTGGGAACCAAGTCCAAACTGGGGTTGGGACTGCTGGAATTATGGTTGTTGATATTGTGCCAGCCATGGTTGTTGGATTGTTTGCTGTTTCCCAGTACCAGAAGATTGACCAAGTTGCGGATTAACTATACTCGTTTGTGCCTGAGTCATTCTAGATAATGGAACACTAACTTGAGGTTGTGATTGAGCCCCAGAAAAAAGTGGTTGCTGTACAACAACCTCAGAAACCTGAGCCCCTTGCCTTGAAACATGAGGTTGCGAGGAAGAAGGAACAGGTTGAGGTTGAGATACAATAGGTTGTGCTTGTGATTGTGGCACAGTCGTAATAACAGGTGTAGTGGGAATATTCGACACAGGTTGGATTGGTTGTGTTGGATATACAACCCTTGTTTGATCCGACAGTATGGGTATCCCACCACGAGATGCAATTCTAGTTTGACTTGAATACTATTAGAAACTCTCATATGGTTATCCCCCAGAAAAAGGAGGAAATGGTGAGTAAGCATACTGTTCTCCATATGGCAGCATTCCAATGTTTAAAGGATACATCGATCTTGGATAACTGGTTTTCCCAAATTGATACTTTTATGCAGGATCAAATTGTTGAGTTTCCATGTGAGAAAAACCAGATTGAAATCTGGATGAATAAATGGGAGACCATGGTCCTGAAGCAACCCTTGAGTGGGTTCTAGCTAGTGATTGGTAACCAACCGGAACGGATGGTGCACCATATAGGTGTGACTCAGGTGTACTAGAAAACACTGAAGGAGTAGTAGCAGTGGATTCTGCCACAACTGCATCAAATGATACATTCCTAGATGTTGATGGTTGTTCAAACATGGTTAACTTGTCCAAAAGTTCTCCTAACGATTCGACAGGAACTTGCGATGAAGCAGGATTAAAAGAAGCAAACTCAGGAGTAGCAGGATATAAATGAATCCCAGTTCCAAAATGAAACGGTGTGTCAGATGGGGGATCCTCTACTATCTCCTCTATATCAATTAGACCAGGTGGAAGAGGTTGACTGTCAAGTACATAAAAGATTTATGGAGCCGAAGAAGGGGTAGTTTCTGCAGTGACAGATATTGGAGGGGTGACAACTTCTGGATACTGAAATTCAAAGTCCAAATGTTCAGGTAAATGAACTTTAGTCTCAACAGGAGGTTCTTGAACAACTCCTGGTTTAAATGTAACGTCAGTTTGAACTGGAATGGGTTCTAGACCAACTCTAGATGGAGTTGTTTCAGGTTCAGAAGTGTTTACCGTTACATTAGGATCAATTCTAATGTCATTTGGTAACTGCGAAACTTCCTCTTTAAAGGTGGATGTACCATAAATAATTGGAGTAATTGGAGTCTCTGACGATTTTGAAACAAAAGTTCCAAATAACCCAGATGAACTAGACTCAGTCAAACGAGACCGCTTTGTTCGAATTGGCTTCACTTTCGGAGGAAAAGACAGTTGAATCGTTAATCTTTGCGAACGACGGGGTTTTGATTGACTTTCTTCCACGATTGCAGATTACTTGATCAACTCAAAATTAACTAAGGAAGATGATGTTATTCCGAATTCAATTAATTGACGCTTGGACACAACTTTGCTTTTTCAGTTTTAAAGATTCAAGAAAAAGCTAAAGATGACTCTAGTCTCCTTCGATTTATTATGAGCCTGAAAGGACAAGTGCTCAGATGGACCTTTTCTTTTAGAGAGTCAAAAAGGAAGGAAAGTGACTACTCTGGAGAATCTAGACAAAGGGTTTATCAAACCAATCGCAAAACTACAATATACACCTTGGTGTTAAATTTAGGAGAAATTACCAAGGACTTATGTACAACAATCAATCTTCCCGAAAGCTGTGTTCAATGCATTGCGATCAATAAGATGGCACACTTGGTTTCCTATGGATAAAGCATTTAAGCCTACTGGGGTCTCCCAATATATACACGACAGTACAGAGAGCACAAATCCGTGCTAGCACTTGTCGTATCAAGGAGGAGGAATCACCCAACCTTCAATGAAAATGATAGCCACTAGTTTTAACAACGTCGGAACACATCTCTAGCCTAGACCTCTAAATGTGTTGCGTTAAATTCCAAAGCGTTGTTAGATTCATTGAAGTTCATTTTAAAGTTGATCTTTCTTAGAGTTTCCTTTCAATAGTTCACGTGTAATGATGATTTGAAATTCCTAAGATGCAATCTATAATGATTAACAATCTTTTGTTTAATTAAACAATGAAAATCCTAGCTACTAGGAAAAGAAGATAACAATGCTTTTAAGCAAAGAGAAAAGAGCACACACTAGTGAATTTCCCTAAATCATCTTTTTGCACACAAATCATAAAATGCTAAATGCAAATGCATGTATTTGTTTTTCGCGTTCCTTAATGTGAAAGATGCAAAAGGAAAATTAAATGTAGCAAATATCTAAAATATTTCATTCAAAATGAAATTTTCGACAATTTTTCTTCACAAAGGGAAATGAAGACTCAAAATGACACTTTCAAATTTGAAGAAATATGTTCTCGACACTTTTAATGTAAACAAATCAAATCCAATGCATCAAGAAAAGTTTAATCGACTATCAAGGGAAGGAAGAATTTACAACACTTCTCTTTTCGACAAAAAACGACGATTTAAGACACTTTTATATCGAAGCGAAAAATCGACTAAAACACTTTTCGAGAAAGGATTTGTAAATGAGGAACAAATACACAAAAAACATTCACTAATCCTAATGTAAATTGAGGCTGATCTAAGTGATGCAATCAAGCTTCAGTGAAGAGACATGGTCCATATGTAGCAAAACAACTAAACAAAACTGAAAACAGGTCAAAACTCTCAAGTCCTAGATGGGAACAATGAGTTCAGTCAATAATCCCACCTGGGCTTCATAGAAATTTAGATGCATCACACTTTCTTCACTCGGGAGGTAAGATGCATACTGAGTCACAGTGGGAGACAATGCGATGGTCTAGGGGGTGCAACTGAAAGTGGTTTTGGCTCAAATGTGGAGCTGTTTTCAATGAATCAAGGTTGGTTTTGATGAACAATGACAAGCAAAGTATGAAGGAATGTCCTAAGAGGTTACTGAGCTACCAAAAGGGAATCTAGATGTGCTTGCAAGTCAAATGTTTAGTTCATAAACTAAACCAGAGATAGACTGAAACAACATTTATCTACTATGCAATTGTAGAGCAAAAGCAGTTTGAAAGCTACCTGGCTGACTTCAGACTCTATCTATAGTTTATAAAATTGAACATACAACAAAAAAACATCTGGTATCCCCAGCGGAGTCACTAATTTGTTTCTGGGAAAATTAATGTCTTGTTGAACGACTAACCCTCTAGGTTTGGCAGCTACCCTAAAAACAACAGTTTAAAGAAATTCAATGATCTTTCCTATGTGTAACAGATAAGAGAAAGATAGTAGAAAACCAACTTGGAACTTTCACTTGATCTCTCTCTCCTTTGGAAAATCTGGTAACTCCTCCTCTTACTTAACACACTTGGAGAGTACCTGCACAAGTACAGCAACAAAGAACTGTCAAAGCATCGTGATCTATTACAGCATAAACATTATAGAATGAGATATATAATGAACAAATGAAAGGATTCACAATTACACAATCAAGTGGGAAAAATCCTGAAGAACTTTATTAATAATAAGGAGAATTACAACCTAGTTGTTTGATCTAGTTCCATACCCCCAGCATCAATCCTTCTTCACCTCATGAACTAGCAAGATCACACCAACAAGAATACAATGCTCTCTCCTCAATCACAAACTAACAACACTTGCAATTCACAATAATTCAACCTTCTTGATCTCTTGGATAGGAGATCCTTTTATAGATGTTTGCAAGGGTGTGAGTCATCTATGGGGATTGATTAGTATCATTCCACTTGTTACAAATGGTTCCACAAGAGAGGGGAATTGGAGATGGTTTCCTAGTTCCCTTGTTCATCCTTGGGCGAATTCAGAGAGGCAAGTGTCACAGGAGAACTTTCTAGAAGATTCTATGAGCAACTAACTCACAAACTTTCCCGGAAACTTGTCCAACCTTACCCATCGCACCATATAGAAGGCCTAAATAGTATGCATCACACTTTGACAGTGTACCAGTCAGTATGCATCACAGTTTATTAGTGGAGCAATCAATATGGTCCAGTTTAGGCTCTTTCTAGATGATTTCTAAAGTGGAGCTTACGAGGAATGATGTATTTAGATGACTAAGTTTCTTTAGGGTATGAAACAACTCTTTTAGGGGTTGATACGCCCTAATACATCGACATGCAAGTTTGGGGTTGATGTGCCCAAATATGTCTATAAAAATATGCCCATGTTTATATTATGATAAAGAAAATTTAATTATGGGATTAGCAAGCATGCTAACTACTAACAATTATTCGGATAGGCAAGTATGGGACTACCTGGGCCTAGGAGAAGTGATGATAATCCCATATTCGCCATGAAGCGAATGGGATTATTTGAAGCATATACACCACTAAGTGCTTGTTGGGCTTGGAAATCGTCCAATGTGTGGGAGTCAAAGACTAAGGATCACATGGAGCACTTCCACCACTAAATTTTTGTCAGGTTTGGAAATTGATCCAATGTGTGTAAGTAGAAGACTGAAGATCACATGGAGAACCTCCACCATTTGATGTTTATCGGGTTTAGAAATTGATCCAATGTGTCTGAGTATAAGACTAAATATTGCATGCAACATGTCCACCATTAGATGTTGTCGGGTTTTGGAACCATCTAAATGCGTGTGAGTTGAAGACTGCATGGAGATGTGTGAGTATTGCAGAGTGATAGTTGGGCTTGGAAAATCACTTAATACGTGTGGATCAAAGAAGCAAGAGAAACAAAAGATAAGTATAAGTTATTCCATTTGATTTAATGGATATTTAAACAATATTGCCATGATTTAGTTTTATTTAAAGTTTTGATTTATGATGATTTGGATTATAGACTAATTGGTTTGATTGTGATAAGAAATAATGTAAAATTGTAGGGTTTACCTCATGGAAAAATATGCTAATGGGGTACAATTAAATTTATTGCATTTTATTAAGATGAGTGTCATGAGGATTTGTATGTTGGAACATTAGACTATCATGTTTTTAGTGAAGGAAGTTGGATGAAAAATTAAAAAGAAACAACTTGAATATGAAAAAATGCATAGCAGAAAATAGAGCCATTGTGGTGACATGAGAACCCAATATTAACCACCAAATGCCATGAAACATGTCTTGACAGATATGACTTATGTTGAGGTAGGTAAATGCCTTACTTATGAAACTCTTTTGATGTGAGGAAACCTTGAGAAGGGAAGGGGGTGCTTGAACTTGGAAGGTGAGTGATTGCACGAAAGAGGAACCAGATGGCCCAAGGGATTGGAAACCAAAGAAGGGGATGTCGGGATAGGAATTTCTTTTCAAATATAGCCATGGGCATGATGGATTGTGATAAAGGTTGCATTGGATGTGTCTTGGGAAACAAGGAACTAAAATTTGTTGAAGGAGCATTGATCACAGTGGAAAAAAACACTAGACATAGAGGCAGGTAGCACTTTGAAAAAATCAAGTCGTCAAAGCTATACTAGGCATGTTGGAAGTATTAGGAACTGTAAAGGGCCATTGAAAAATGGTTGATTTAATGATTTTTTAAATCTAATAAGTTAGTGGGAAAGAAATTATGTATGTAAGATATGATTGTAACTAATTTGTACTTATAAATCTCACCGTGATATATGGTTCAAGCATGTTTTCTATTCATGTTTGCAAATCAGAAAACCAAGTACAATGCTCTTCCAAGGGGGTGGTGTTTGTGACAACCCCTTTGGGAAAATACCCCTCTTGTAAATATTGTAAAAATTGTTGTAATTAAAATATAAACTGCCTAAGAGGTAGGACACAAATTTTAGATCTTGGGGAGAAGTTCACTTAGGAAGTTGGAGGAGGATTGATCATTCAGTGGAAACACAACCTAGTTGGAATAATGGTATTTATAAATGATAATTTAAATAATGATAATTGACAGAGTTGGTTGGGTTATGGGGACCAATAGAACCATAGGCCAAGAGACTTGTAATTAGAGGAGAAGGGCCATGATCGCACAACACCACAAAATAGTGAGACTACCATGATGGAGGAGGCAACAGGAGATTCCTCCATGGAATCATTCCATGATGTGGTTGTACTAGAGAGAATATAGAGAAAAAAAAGGAGTTCATACGAGAATAGGCGAGGCATAGGGAAAATCAAGAGCAGATAAGGAGATTTGGTACAAGAAAATGAGGACATGGAGATAACATAGAGAAACAAGGAGTAAACTCCAAGAATGGTACAAGGAGGAATCCTTGGGAATAGGAGTGAAAACTTACTAAGGAGCCCAGAGTAACATTGCATGGGGGAAATAGAAAGAAAGAATGAATAAGAAGGAACAGAGTGGTGTAGTGCTGGGGAGAGCAAGCACAACAAAAAATAAAATACCCACAGGATTGGACATAGACCATAGGATAAAGTGATACCAAAGTGGCAGAATGTGCACATAGAGAGGGAACTCAAACTCAAGGGAGTGTGCACAAAAGAAAACTAGGAAGTAGCAGGAAAAGTGCATAAAATTGAGTTGTGACAATCTTGTTGCAGTGATCAACTAACAGAAGGACATTAGTTCATGGCTAGATAATTGGTTTGTAGTGTTCCAATGTCCTTTGTTTTCTCAGTATAGGGTAGAGGCACTGGGGTATCAAGTATTTTGTTGTTGGGAGGAGATAGGTGAATGTTTGGGCTCTTAGTGGTGTTGACTGTGTGAAAAGATACTTTGATCACCATTCCTCAATATCTAAAATCTGGCTTGAGGGTGATTGACTGCAAGAAAGATTGTAGTGCAGGACAATCGAAGGGTGGGTGGAGATTTGAAGTCCCAATCTCAGTTTCTAGACTTCACATTATAAGATAATTTCAAATTTAAATCTTTGTGCATGATAATGCTCATTGTGTTGTTAAAATTATGTATAAGGACTTGTTTGAATCTTTGTGCATGTGAACCTTATATCAATGCTTGTTTTGTTTTTAAATGCATGAGAAATGATGAACTCTTGTACTCTAGTTAATGAATGGCTAATTCATGTGTTTGTCAATGAACGTGAATACAATTAGTTAGTATCCATAAGAGAGGGGTCAATCTCTAGTGTATAATTAAACTAATGTATTAAAAATAATCATAATAGTAGGCCTCGTGTTGTGGGTTGGCTGGTAGAGGTCAAGCATTCTTTTACATATTTTTGTACACACACACACACACACACACAAACACACACACACACTATAAGCTTAGGAGAGATAGACTTGGTCTAAGTGTCGAGAGTTCTCGGCAACATCCCACGATTATATGTATACATATGTGCTTCAAAAGCATCGGAAATAGCCAATTCGACTAAGTGTCAAAAGGAATATCGATATGAACCATATATATATACATATGACAAAGATAAGCTCAGGGGGGGAAACTAGATTCAACTAGGTTTCAAGGTCATCCCCATATACAACGATGTATATGTATGTGAGTGAATATCAAGAGGGATAACCTACAATGACTAAGTAGTGAACATGCCCCACTTATGTGTAACATATATGAGAAGTTGAGGATGGAGAGCGTAAGTGGCTAAGTGTCATGGGCATCTTGGCCAACAATATCCATATATACATTAAATGGCACCAAGACTGGATACAGATATCTCTCTAGCAGCTAACTATAATTTCCCCATCTCGAGACCTCAAGGAACCCAAAAGTGTGCATAATGCAACATAACCAAGAGAGGGAGGATTTCCCTAGAAGTTAACATGAAGGGATTCCCATCTTGGGCCTCAAGGATGAGTTGTGGAACTTGTATGATTTTAACAATGAAAAACCATGAAATTAGTCTTAAGGCTAGAAACCACCAAAAGGGGTCGAAACAATTGCAAGGGGAAAATATGGGTTTGAACCAAGTGTCGGGATGAGTGGGACCCATGATACATAGAAAGATGACATGGCTCGGAGCTAACATGGCATTACAGTGGTGTGCCACATGGTAGTTAGAGAAGGATGTATCAAAGGGTTAAAGAGACCAAAAATGTGTGACACATGGTGGCCTTAGAGAGGGCCACATGGACAGGACGACGTCACCATGATGTCATCTTTGGAGAATGTCATCTTAGGGCCTCAGTAGGGTTAGAAATTTGCACCGAGGAGTAGTGGGTGAGATTAAGAATCAAGGTGATGGAGATATTCCTAGTAGACGACCTTAAAATTTCTCGTTTCAAGCCGAAGTCAACTGGGGGCCTCAAACCTTAGGGTGGTCATGGTGTGCATAATTAATAAAGGTCAAGATTGGTAGCTGAGGGAGATGAAAATCATCTTGGCACTTGACAGGAATGATTAGTGTCTCAGTACTCGAGATCTCAGGAGGATTGTCATGAAGCACAATAAGAAAGTGTTGTAGTTTCTATAACACCCTCCAAAATTGTGGCCTATATCCAAATTTCGGAGCCTACTTCGACTTTGCCTAAGTTTTTTGGTCCTGTTTGTGAGAAAATCAAATTGTCATCTTTTGGCTAAGGCAGGTGTTGCACATTGTACAAGTGTGGTTTCTATTTTTTCAAGGAATGATATTTGTGATAATGAGTTGTACTTACCATGTAAACATGTACCACACTCATTTCCAAAATTTCAGGCATTGTCACACAAGTGTCATCCATGTCATTGTAAAGTGTCCCTTTGGTGTCACACTTGGTGAAGGATGTTGCAAAGTTGTCGCATGGAGGAAAATTACATTGTTCATGTGTCCTGAGTGTCCATGATGTGTCGACAAGGAATCTAATTGTATGATCATGTTCAAGTCTTGCTTCTAATTAGCCTCATCTCTCTGATCCAACACTTAGTAAAAACTAGGAAAACTCCCCAACCCAGGCACTTAGCCTCATTCAGCTAGACTAAACTGCACACTGCTTAAAAAAATCCCTCAAGTAGTAGCCTTGTCTCTTGAAATTGTGCAATGTGTAGTCTCTACCTCCCAGAACTACGCACTGTGCAATCTCAGGGCTTAGGCCTAACCCCTTAGCTCCAAAACTATGTAATTCCCCTAGCCAAGCCTAAAATGTCCATTGTGCAGTCTCAATCCTCAAACCTCAGCCTTGAGCACTTGAAATGCACAATCACCTAACCTCTTGTCCTTCCATAATTGTGGTGTGGAAAAACACAATGCTCAATCCCTCATCTGGTTTCCTGAATCCCTCAACTGCACAATTGTCAATCCCATTCCAGCCTGAACTACACATTGCATAGTATCAAGGCTCAATCCTCACTCTTGACTGCCTGAGTTGTGCAACTATGTAGTCCTTGAGTCTCTCTCTCAGTCTACCACCTAGTTCCATCTTAATCAATCGATCATCATACTGCACCTTAGACTAGGGGTTTATCCGACTGATGTCGTCTTGTCATGAGTGAATTGGATTCACAGGTATTCTATCATGCTATTATAGGATTATGATGAAGGAGAAGGAGGAGGCCATTTTATAAGACACCTTTTTAGCTACAAGTACAAGCTGATCAATTAAGACGTAGCAAAGGGACATCAGATTGTGACAACAACTTAAGATCTAGATGACAATGAAGTGTAACACCCTCCTCTCACATCTACCCAAGTAACCTACAAACTGAGGTAAACATGTGATGAAATTCAACTCACTATGTGTCAGTTAAGGAAGTGGAACCAACATAACGCACTACACAAACCTTCCAAACATACTGCAGAACCCTCAGGAGCTATCTAAACTTTCTAGGTGACTAGCCCATGAGACAAATTGACCTATTACTACATTAAACCCTCAGTCACTCCCATAACATTGGCATGAGTGAAAATGGAACCCTATAGTCGCTCCCACAACATTGGCATGCATGCGACTAGGGACTTTCCCAGGTAGTTTTATGCCTGTGACTTCAAATTTTATACCACTTTCTAAGGGCTAGGGCTCATGTCATTGTCCAAAACTCCATGAAACTTCTAGAAATTAAATATAACATCGAAACAATGATAAAAATCCAAATACTTGAACAAGGACTTGACTGGAATCCTACTATCCATGACAGGCATTTCATCATACATGTCACAAACATGCATTATACGGGTTAAAACAACATATCTAAGAATTAAGGTCTCATACTTATATGAGAATCACTAAGAAGCATTGATGCCTCATCAAAATAAATACATTACCATATATTCATCCATATAGTCATTGTACATTCAATGATTAACCAAAACATGATCAAAACCATACATTTTCATTGTCATAAAACTCATTCATAACCAACATATAACCAACATAAATATTAAGAATATAAGAACCATATAAGCCACATATAAAAAAGTATATTTACCCATAAAATACCAAGGATAAAGGGATCTCTTATTGATGATTGCATAAGCTGACTAGGTATGGGCCTTCCATGAACCACTTGAATGTAGACTAGGTTGAACCAAATCTTTCTTTTATCCATTCATCTTCATGCCATATTAAATGTGGGATCTCATAAAACAAAACAATCAAAACCATCTAGGGCTTCAGAGGCCAACCACATCAACCCCCAACCAGTGATTCCACCTCATGGTCGTACATCATTAACCATCACCAAATTGGTCTCTATCCAAGTTTTCTAGGGCTCCAAAGCGTTTGTTCGTACCCAGACTTTCAGGACTAGTAACTCAACCCACAACTGTCGTTGGGCTTCCAGAGAATTTTTCCAACTAGGGATTCCAGGACTAGTAACTCAACCCACCAAGGGTTTCCAAAGTGTTTTTCCAACCAAGGCTTCTAGGACTAGTAACTCAGCCCAAGATATTACAGGGCTTCTAGAGCGTTTGTCCAACCAAGGCTTCTAGGAACTAGTAACTCAACCCACAACCAATGACACAAGAAAACCAATCAAAAAACAAAGTTAAAACCCACAACACCATGGCTATCTAGGAAATGGAAAGGCTAGGCAAATCCACCATCAATCTAGGAAATCTTCCATGCATTTAACATATCATAACCAAGAAACCACATGCATATGCCGTGCATGCCAAAAGTAGTAAGGAAAAAATACATGCAACTCGGTACCTGCAAGAAAAACTCGATGTAGTTGCTAATCCTAATGTCCTCTTGTGCTTTCCTGCTCTTCCCTTGTCTTTTTTCTCCAAAACTCCAAGTATGCCACACCCCTCCAAGAGTGCTCCAAGAAAACTCTAAGTTTCCAAGAGTATGAGAGAGAGAGAGAATAGAGAGAGAGCTTCAAAACTAAACTAACCAAAGGTACCAACTAATCCTTAGAAGCCTGTTTATCAATGAGCCCTATATTTTCTTCATTTTCCATTATTTTCCTTCATTTTCCTTCTCACGTGCAACATGTGACCTTTCACCTCCCTTTTCTCCTAATTTCCATTATTTTA
Organism: Pinus taeda; assembly: GCA_000404065.3. NCBI lineage: Eukaryota > Viridiplantae > Streptophyta > Pinopsida > Pinales > Pinaceae > Pinus > Pinus taeda. The sequence continues at coordinate 20,637 of APFE031055542.1, read as the reverse complement.
ATAAATAAAATGCCAATAAATGCCTCATGCCTTTCCAAATACTTTTTCATTGCATTTGCCATTTTCCTTAGCCATTAATTAATCACAAGTGATTCCCATCACTATGCTTTTTCCCAACATTCAGCTTGGAATATGTGTCCCATGACCATGGTTATTATTTTTCCTTTATTAAATTTTACATGGTATTTTAACCAGGGTTGTTACAGAACCCTCTCCCTTGGTGGAACATCGTCCTTTGTGTTCAATGAAAACTTGCAACCAATAAGACTGCTAAAAGAAAAATATACTACCCATGGAGATTTATAACTTAGCTCGTTGCAATATTTACAATGATCAACCTGCTGAGAATAAAAAAACATGACAACATAACAATCATGACAGCTATAAATACATGACATCATACCACTTATTGGATATTTATAACACATATCATGGTGGTATTTACATCCATATACATATATACATACACCAAAACATATACCAAAACATATGCCAAACATCTGCTCAACCAACGAATACAGAAGGATACGTATCCCACATATGATTTGTCATCTCCCATGTAGCTTCATTGGATCCAAAGTGCTTCCACTGCACTTTAACCTACTCGATTTCCTGTTTATGGAGCATGAGCATCTTTCTTTGTAAAATGCACAGAGGTTGTGACTGGAATTCTCCTTTTGGTTCCACCTATAATACAGACCAGTCAATAACATTATCAACATCTTTAACATACTTCTTAAGCAATGACACATCAAAACATCATAGAATTTCATTATCGAAAGCAGTGCAATTTGATAGGTTACTAGCCCAATCCTCTCAAAAATCCCGAAAGGTCCACAAAATCGAGGTGCCAACTTGGCACATGATCGAACCGCAAGGAGCTCTTCTTTGGATTGATATGTAAGTACACCTACTCCCCAACTTGAAACTCCTTAAACAATTGGTTATGATATACATATATCTTCTTCCTATCCTGTGTTACTTTCAGATTCTTCTTGATTACTTGCATTTCCTGTTCCAATTCCGCCAACATATCCGGTCCAATCAACACCATGTTAACTAGATCACTCCAACTAATGGGAGTATTGAAACTCTTCCCATACAATGCCTCAAATAGACTCATCCTCAAAGATTCTTGATACCCATTGTTGTAAGCGAACTCAACCAGTGGAAGATACTCTTCCCATTTCTTCTACTTATGCATCACATACATCCTCAACATGTCTTCCAATATCTTGTTGACCCTCTCTGCCTTTCCATCTATCTGTGTATGATAAGTTGTACTGAAGGCCAACTCTATACCTAAACATGTAAACAACTCCTTTCAAAAATTTGAAGTGAACTTCACATCCTTGTCTGACACAATCTTCTATGAAACACCATGCAATCTCACCACATCTCTGATGAATAGTTGTGCTACATCATTCACTGAGTATGTAGACTTCATTGGAATGAAGTGCACTACCTTTGTCAACCTGTACACCACAACCATGATGGAATCATTCTCCCTAGATATCCTCGGAAAACCTGTGAAATGACCTCCCATTTCCATTCTGGAATTGAAATTGGTTGTAGTAGTCCACCTCGTTGCTTACACTCTACCTTCACCTATTGAAAATCCAAGCACTTAGCCATGAACTCTACCATGTCTCTCTTCAAATTCAGCCAATAGTAAAAAAATTTCATTGTTGTCAGTGTCTTATGATAGCCTGGGTGACCTAAATATGGTTTCACATGAAACTCTCTCAAGATAAGGTTTTTGAGCTCGTTGACATTTGACACATATATCCTATCCCTAAATCTGATCAAGCCATCTGCTGTGAGACAATAGTCCACATTCTGTGCACCTGTACCTACACCTATACATGTACTCTGATGTAACCTGTGCCTGAGGTCCATGTATTTGTTATCCTATTGACCTACTTGCAAGATCCTATCCTGTAGATATGTCACATAGGAGCTCATAGCTGCTATTTGATTCACATGTATATACCTTCTAAGAGAATCTGCAACCTTGTTCTCTTTACGTTTAATATACATGATCTCAAAGTCGAACTCACTGATTGTGTCCAACCATCTAGCTTGTCTGGCATTTAGATTTGATTGGTCAAATAGATATCGCAATCCACTATGATCAATCATAAATACAAAACCGTCTGCAAATAATATAATACCTTCACATATTCAATGCATGAATGATCGCTGCCAGGTCAAGATCGCGTGTCGGATAGTTATTCTGATGCTCATTTAATTTCTATGATTCATAGCATACTACTTGTCCTTCCTACGTAATAACTCCACCAAGTCCTATCTTGCAAGCATATGTACATACCACAAACTCTTAGTCCAAGTTTGTGATCTTTAATAATGGAGCATATGTCAACAACTGCTTTAATTGCTCAAAATTGGCTCCACATTCCTCTATCCATTTAAACCTCTTTCCTTTCCTTTGAAATGATGTGATAGGATAACCAATCTGCAAGAAGTTCCTAATGATCCTCCTATAATACCCTGCTAACCCCATGATCTCAGCTCATCCACATTCCTAGGATCTTCTCACTCCATGATAGCTCTTACCTTTTCTGGGTCCACTTTTATGCCTTCCTTGGAAACCACATGTCCCAAGTAATGTACTTCAGTTTGAAAGAAACTGCACTTGATGAGCTTAGCATACAACTAATGCTATCTCAATAATATCAATACTGCTACTAAGTTTTCAACATTCTCTTGTTCATTTTTAGAATATACCAATATATCATCAATGAACACAATAACAAACTTGTCCAAATAAGGACACAACATAATATTCATTAAGCACATAAAGTTAGTTGGAGCATTAGTCAAACCAAAGGGAACTACAACAAATTCATAATTCTCATACCTAGTTTGGAAAGTAGTCTTGTAGATGTTCTCCTCTTTAATGCGTACATGATGATATCCAGATCTCAGGTCAATCTTTGAGAACACTACTGCTTCCTTCAACTAATCAAACAAGTAATCAAGATTTGGCAATAGATACTTCTTCTTGATGGTCACTTTTTTCACCTTCCTGTAATCAATGCATAACCTGAGAGTACCATCCTTCTTCTTCACAAATAATACCGGTGCACCCCAAGGTGATACACTTGGCCTAATGTATCCATTTTCCAACATTTCCTTCAACTACAACTTCAACCCTACCAACTTTAGTGTACTCATCCTATAAGGTGCCTTAGATTTTGGTGTTGCCCCTGGTACCAACTTAATAGAAAAATCTACTTCCCTTTGAGGTGGAAACTCTGAAATCTATGTGGGAAATACATCCTGAAACTTCTATAGAACTGAGTACCTGCTCAAAATAATTTCATCCTCAACTTCCTTACCTTTGTCACTAGAAATATGCACTGCAAATAACACACACCCTTTCCTGCAACTACGCTTTGCCTGCATAACTATCACCATCCTAACTGATGTTGCTTTCTTCTTACCCTGTAAGATTCTTTGTTCTCCACTATCATCAAAACACTCAATGGCTTTTTCATAATAGTCCACCTTGGTCCTATGGATATATAACTAGTCCCCAAAAGCATACTATATTATCCCAACGATAAAACATCTAATTGTGTTGATGTAGGCATACCATTCAAATCAAATGCACAATCTCATACCCAATGATGAACTCGCTTCTTTGTACCTATATCCAACTGTGCTAACCAAGACTCTGCATGTAATTCTTTATTAAAACCACACTTATCCACCAAGTCCGGATTAACATAATTATAATTAGATCCAGGGTCAATCAAAATTGAAACAACTTGATCACGAAGATTACCATCCATCTCGATAATAGACGCCTATTTATCTTCCTACATGTTATCCAACGCTGCATAGATCCTAGGAATACTCTGTCTAACAACTCACAATGTCTATGCCTCATGAGCACTATAAATATGCGGTCTACCACCCTGATGGTGTGGACAATCTCCAACATTGCAAAGGCTTGTAACCTTCATCCTTGTTATGCTCCTCAGATCAAAGTCCATGTCCTCTATCATATGCATTAAACTTCTTAGATGGCATTGCATTTTATTCATTACCTATACCCTGAAGTATTTATTGCTTCTTGTCCCATTTCCTTTGTTCTTTGCATTACCTTTCCAGTCGGTCTTAGTCTTAGATCTGTGCTTTGATTGCTCATAACAATTCTTTAGCTTCCGGATGGCCTCCTCCAATGATTTAGGTGTAGAAATTCTGCTCTTTACACATCTTGTAGAGAAACTATAGATTAATCTGATTATGCAATGTATTAAAGAAAAATACTCAATCTAATTCTACTAAAAAACTTGTAGAACCTTAATTGATTTTGAGCAAGATCAATCGAAACACATATAATAGAGAAGAAGAAATCATACACATGAAACACAGAAGAATACTCTGGGGAAAGCCTCAGCTAAAAACCCCACTATCTGTATTATCATACAAGTGGAAATATCTCAGGATTACACAAAGCTTTAGCTCTCACAGCTATCCAAATCTCAGTACAATTCCTCACTACTGCTCATAGACAGAATAGAACTTCAGTCCTCCAAGCCTCCTATTTCCTTGTGCGGTTTCTCCTAGGTCCTCTAGCTGCAACCTGTGTGATTCTCGCCTCACACGCAACACTGACCTCTGAAATAACTGCGCAATCATGAAGGAGATAATTCCTTCTACATGGATGAGTTTCCTTTATAGTAAAATTCCTCCAATTGATAGTACAATGTCCTTGTATTTAATCTCAACTGGGTCTTTCTCTCAACTTGCATGCATGAGTTATTTATGAGAGAATATTCAGTTATCTGGAGAACACTAGATGCATGCATGCAAAAATTAACTGACTGAACTCACATTCAGTTCCACAAACTGTTTGGAACTAATATAACTGGACTTAGCTTAGTTAACTGAGCTAACTAATTACAACTCAAATACAACTCATCCTTATCTCTTTAATTAAGGGATAACTTCCTCAATCAAAGGGATAATTGTTGCATGTCTTCACAAAGACTTCATGTTTGATTTTCTCCAACTAATTAACTCAAGATGAATTAATTAATTATTTTTCAAACGCTAGTGAGACTAAATTCAAATTTTAATTCTCAATTTTGATTCAAGGACAAATAAAAATTGGAATATATCCTAAAATGCTATTTATAGCAATTCCATTTTTTGTTATTTCCAACAGAGTTGGAGTATATCTTGAAATGCTATTTGTAGCAATGCTATTTTTAGCATTTCTTGTTGCTATTTTCAACACTCCCTCTCAAAAAGAAAGGCATTCAACTTGAACCCTGAACCTTTGGAATGTTCTGCATGCAACACTTCTATCAAGTGTTGTTGCTCCAGCAACTCTAGAAACACAAAAATATCCAACCTGAATTAGAATGATACCTCTGTCATCAAAGTCTTTGACTATTATTGCCTCTGTCGACTGAAAACTCCGCACCTATGTTCTCTTCAGTATCTGGCTTCTCTAGCCTATGTCACTTTGATCTCTGACTGCATCAATCACATTAATTCCTCTTGTTGCATCCATTTTGTTGCTGGTCCTATCTCCCAGCATGCATCCGCACTGCACCTCCTCTCATCATGTTGCATTGTGTTTCCCACTACTGCACTGCAACTCAGTTACTAAGAAGTAAGTCACTGATCTCCCAATTGACCTCCCTGTTGGGCTAGAAACACCCTCTGATACTGAAGCCCCTTCTGTCGCTCCATCCGCTTCAGTATTTACCCACTCAGCCAGTCTTACTACTCCTTGTTAGGTTTCCCGTAGCAATGTCTAATCAAAGAGGTTGTGTACCTCAAGGATCCTACCCCTATTTGAGCCCTCTTGGAATTATTACTTCACATCGCCCCACCTCATACCTGGAGGTATGGCTACATGTGATTCCTCTACCCACTTGGCTCAAAATTTCCCCCTACTAGAGGTCTTTGCATGAGTGCATGCCTCCACTTGATCTCCTCTTGGTTTCTCTAGTTGTGGCCACTCCAAAACCTCCTAAAGCTGCTTCACCAATTGTGGCTCCTCCACAATTGTCTGAGACTTCTTCTGGCGATGCATGTTGAGAGGTAATGTACTCTCCCTCTCAACCACCAAGTCTCTAACAGTTGCCTTGCTCCTCAAGGCCTTGCATGCATCTTGAACCTCAAGAGCATACAGGTTCTATACCTGTGAACCGATCTGTTTTACCTGACCAGTGGTGATGTGTCTAAGGAAAACCTTTCCTTTACTGAAGACAACGTCGTAGCCTTTGTCCTCCACCATCGCGATCGATACCAAGTTCTTCTTCAGTCTAGGAACATACTTCACATCTGTCAAGGTGATAAAAGCTCCAAGCTCCCTCTGAAAATAAACTATAGCTTCACTTAAAACACGATACTTTCTATCATCGCCCATCTCTATGTGCATCTGGAGGTCCTTCTCCTTCAAGGTACTGAATAAACTCTTATTGCCGGTCATGTGGAATGAGGCTCCATTGTCAATATACCAAACACAACTCATCATCGATGATACCATGCATGCGAAGAGGGTAAATTCCATTTCGAACTGAGAGGCCAATGCCTCACCTTCAGATCCTTCCAAGGATCCCTTCTTAGACTTCTTCGATGGGAAATTAGTTGCATAATGTCCCATCTTGTGAATTCGGTTTACACCTACAACCTTGAACTTCAAACTTTGAATTCTTCTTAGAAAACTGTTCACAGCTATGATACCTTTGCTCCGATAAACTGTAGAACTTTACCTACAAAACCTTGCTTTGATACCATGTGTAAATTCTGCTCTCTACACATCTTGTAGAGAAACTGTAGATTAATCTGATTATGCAATGTACTAAAGAAAAATAATCAATGTACTTCTACTAACAAACTTGCAAAAGCTTAATCGATTTTGAGCAAGATCAATCGGAACACATATAACAGAGAAGAAGAAATCATACACATGAAACACAAAAGAATACTCTGGGGAAAGCCTCAGATAAAAACCCCGCTATCTATATTATCATACAAGTGGAAATATCTCAGGATTAGACAAAGATTTAGCTCTCACAGCTATCCATCTCTCTGTACAATCCCCCACTGTTGCTCATAGATAGAATAGAAAACACATATGCCTTCCTTCAGTCCTCCAAGCCTCCTATTTCCTTGCGCAGTTTCTCCTGGGTCCTCGAGCTGCAACTTGTGTGATTCTCACCTCACACACAACACTAACCTCTGAAATATCTGCGCAATCCTGAAGGAGATAATTCCTTCTACATGGATGAGTTTCCTTTATTGGAAAATTCCTCCAATTGATAGTACAATGTCCTTGTCTTTAATCTCTATTGGTTATTTCTCTGAACTGACATGCATGAGTTATTTATGAGAGAATATTCAGTTATCTGGAGAACACTAAACTCACAATCAGTTCCACAAACTGTTTGGAACTAATCTAACTGGACTTAACTTAGTTAACTGAGCTAACTAATTACAACTCAAATATAACTCATCCTTATCTCCTTAATTAAGGGATAACTTCCTCAATCAAAGGGATAATTGTTGCATGTCTTTCACAAAGACTTCTGTTTGATTTTCTCCAACAATATAACTCAAGATGAATTAATTAATTATTTTTCAAACAGCTAGTGAGACTAAATTCGAATTTTAATTCTCAATTTTGATTCAAGGACAAATCAAAATTAGAATGTATCTTGAAATTCTATTTATAACAATGCTATTTTTAGCATTTCTATTTTTTGATATTTCCAATAGAGTTGGAGTTATATCTTGAAATGCTATTTATAGCAATATTATCTTTAGCATTTCTTGTTGCTATTTTCAACACTCCCTCTCAACAAGAAAGGCATTCAACTTGAACCCTGAACCTTTGGAATGTTCTACATGTAACACTTCTTTCAAGTGTTGTTGCTCCAACAACTCTAGAAACATAAAAATATCCAACCTGAATAAGAATGATGCCTTTTTCATCAAAGTCTCTAACTGCTATTGCCTCTATCGACTGAAAACTCTGCACCTTTGTGCTCTTCAGTATCTAACTACTCTAGCTTCTGTCACTTTGATCTCTGACTGCATCAATCACACTAATTCCTCCTACTACATCCGTGTTGCTGCTGGTCCTATCTCCTAGCATGCATCAACCCTGCACCTCCTCTCATCATGTTGCATTGTGCTGCCCACTGTTGCACTGCAACTCAGTTACTAAGAAGTAAGTAACTGATCTCCCGACTGACCTCCTTGTTGGGCTAGAAACACCCTCTAATGCTGAAGCTCCCTTTGTCACTCCATCCGCATCAATATCTACCCACTCAACCAGTCCTGCTACTCCTCGTCAGGGCTCCCATAGCAAGGTCTAATCAAAGAGGTTGGGTACCTCAAGGATCCTGCCCCTATTTCAGCCCTCTTGGGACTATCACTTCACATCGTCCCACCTCACACCTGGAGGTATGGATGCATGTGATCCTTCTGCCCAATTGGCTGGAAATTTCCCCCTACTGGAGGTCTCTGCATGAGTGCATGCCTCCACTTGATCTCCTCTCGGTTTCTCTAGTTGTGGCTTCTCCACAACCTCCTAAAGCTGTTTCACCAATTGTGGCTCCTCCACAATTTTCTAAGACTTCTTCTGGTGATACATGTTGAGAGGTAATGTACTCTCCCTCTCAACCACCAAGTCTCTAATAGTTTCCTTGCTCCTCAAGGCCTTGCATGCATCTTGAACCTCAAGAGCATACAGGTTTTGTACCTGTGAACCGGTCTGTTTTACCTGACCCGTGGTGATGTGTCTAAGGAAAACCTTTCCTTTACTGAAGACAACATCATAGCCTTTATCCCCCACCATCAAAATCGATACCAAGTTCTTCTTTAGTCCAGACACATACTGCACATCAGTCAAGGTGATGGAAGCTCCAAGCTCCCTTTGAAAAGAAACCGCACCTTCACCTGAAACACGGTACTTTCCATCATCACCCATCTCTATGCGCATCTAGAGGTCTTTCTCCTCCAAGGTACTAAATAAACTCTTATTGCCAGTCATTTGGAATGAGGCTCCATTGTCAATATACGAAACACAACCCATCATCGATGACACCATGCATGCGAAGAGGGTAAAGTCCATTTCGAACTGAGAGGCCAATGCCTCACCTTCAGATCCTTCCAAGTATCCCTTCTTGGACTTCTTTGATGGTAAATTAGTTGCATAATGTCCCATCTTGTGAATTCGGTTTGCACCTGCAACCTCGAACTTCAAACTTCGAATTCTTCTCAGAAAACTGTTCACAGTTATGATAACCTTTGCTCCAATAAACTGTAGAACTTTTCCTACAAAACCTTGCTTCGATACCATGTATAAATTTTGCTTTCTAGACATCTTGTAGAGAAACTATAGATTAATCTAATTATGCAATGTACTAAAGCAAAATACTCAATCTACTTCTACTAACGAACTTACAAAAGCTTAATCGATTTTGAGCAATATCAATCAGAACACATATAACAGAGAAGAAGAAATCATACACATGAAACATAGAAGAATACTCTGGGGAAAGCCTTAGCTAAAAACCCCGCTATCTGTATTATCATACAAGTGGAAATATCTCAGGATTACACAAAGATTTAGCTCTCACAGCTATCCATCTCTCCGTACAATCCCTCATTGCTGCTCATAGATAGAATAGGCAACACCTATGCCTTCCTTCAGTGTTCCAAGCCTCCTATTTCCTTGCGTAGTTTCTCCTAGGTCCTCCAACTACAACCTTTGTGATTCTCACCTCACACACAACACTGACCTCTGAAATAACTGCGCAATCCTGAAGGAGATAATTCCTTCTGTATGGATGAGTTTCCTTTATAGGAAAATTCCTCCAATTGATATTATAATGTCCCTGTCTTTAATCTCAACTGGGTCTTTCTTTGAACTAACATGCATGAGTTATTTATGAGATAATATTCAGCTATCCGGAGAACACTAGTTGCATGCATGCATGCATTAACTGACTGAACTCACAATCAGTTCCACAAGCTGTTTGGAACTAATCTAACTGGACTTAAATCAGTTAACTGAGCTAACTAATTACAACTCAAATACAACTCATCCTTATCTCCTTAATTAAGGGATAACTTCCTCAATCAAAGGGATAATTGTTGCATGTCTTCACAAAGACTTCATGTTTGATTTTCTCCAACTAATTAAGTCAAGATGAATTAATCAATTATTTTTCAAACATCTAGTGAGACTAAATTCGAATTTTAATTCTCAATTTTGATTCAAGGACAAACCAAAATTGAAATATATCCTTAAATGCTATTTATATAAATGTTATTTTTAGTATTTCTATTTTTTTTCTATTTCCAACAAAGTTGGAGTATATCTTGAAATTCTATTTATAGCAATGTTATTTTTAGCATTTCTTATTGCTATTTTCAACACTAGGCTCATCAAACTGAATATTTTCCTTAAATGCTATAAAAAACCCACTAATGAATCTCTAGATCTTGGCCTTCTCCTCCTTAAGGTAAGGCACATACCTCAACAACTCTAGAAATATGCTAGTGTACTCCTCATTGGTCATAGAGCCCATCATTAGCTCATAAAACTCTTTTGTTGTGTCATCATAATACCTCTCTGATATATACTTCTTCATAAATAGTATTTCCAATTCACTCCAAGTAAACTCCTCCCCATAAAAATCTCTCCTCCCCATAAAAATCTCTGGCATTCTATACATCTTCCCACCATATATCTACTTTACCTTTAAGACCGAATGTAGTTATTCTGGCCTTAATGTTCTCCGAGTAATCATGCAATCTAGAGAACTTATTCATTCTAGGAAACCATGTTTCTGCATCCCGTGACTTCTTCATATGTCCATCAAATGTAGGTGGATTTGCTTTCTTGAACTCATCAGGAAAATATCCCCTGTCACTCCTCCTGTAAGGATGATAACAATGATGATCATAGTGCCTGTCAAAACCAAAACTAGAATAGTACATGTGTCTATCACCTATCCTATCTAGAGTTCCCAAGGACATGCAATCTCTAATCGTGTCCTTTCTATCCAAACTATGCCCACCATGAGATCTACTGCCATATGCCCCATTAGTTTTGTCCTCCTGCCCATGGCTGATCCAAAGTGGTCCTTGTCTCTGTAATTCTGAAAAATTATGAAGGATTACTACTTTGAATTCTACTTGTTTCTCCTATGCCCGCATGATTATGTCATTGTCTTCTTTACAACTCCTTATTTTTGTCTTCTAGATTCTCAGTGTGTCTACTAAGTCATAAAAATTCCCAACACCATGCTGCTCATATGATCCATAAGGAGAATCTCGTGAACTGTAGTCTAACATGTTGCTAGCCATATTTTATCTCTTTTGTGCAAGGCATCTTATGTCATCTAAACTAGATCATAAACAAACCAACGTACCTTAGCATAATTCGGGGAGGATATCTCATATGCAAGATCAATCGATTTAGCGTGATACATGTATAAACATAATCATAACAACATATAGACATGTAGCATATAGATATAACAACATATAGACATCATTATAACCATAATCCAGTCATCAATGTGTGACCATATCAACTACACATCATGACCTCATGCATGACAACAAAAAACATATCAATGTACACATGACAACATATAAGCACTAACTTTCATAAATAACGCATGATCAATCATACACTCATGATGACACATTCCAAGACAACACCATCAACCTTCACATGGCGACATCACTACAACCATGATTAACACCATGTATATGCAACAAGCACATAGACCACACGTATGTGTAACACATGTGCAATCGACATGAATGCATGACCAACACACCACCCATCTAGTCCAAGGGGTGAACCATGCTCTAATACCACTATGTAACACCCTCCTACCATATCTACCCAAGTAATTGGCCAACCGGGGTAAACATGTGATGAAGAGTTATTATGATATGCTTCAACTCCCTATGTGTCAGTTAAGAAAGTGGAACAAACTGAATACACTACACAAACCTTCTAGACATGCTGCAGAAGCCCCAGGAGCCATCCAAACCTTCCTAGTGACTAGCCCCCGAGACAAACTGACCTTTTACTACATTAAACCCTTAGTCACTCCCATATCATGGGCATGAGTGTGAATGGAACCATATAGTCACACCCATATCATGGGCATGCATGTGAATGGGGACTGCATGCATGTGAATGGGGACTTTCCCAAGTAGCTTTGTGCCTGCGACTCTAAATTTTGTGCCACCCTTTCAAGGCCAAGGTTTAGGTCATTACCGAGAACTCCATGAAGCTTCCATAAATGAAATATAACATTGGAACAATGATACAAATTAAATTACTTGAACAAGGAATTGATTGGACCCCTACTAGCCACGACAAACCTTTCATCAAACAATTGATCTGAGCATAAGCGTCTTATACTTATTTTAGAATGGCTAAGAAGCATTGATGCCTCATCACAATAACTGCATTACCATCTATTTAGTCGTATATTCATTGTACATTCAATGACTAATCAAAACGTGATGAAAGCCATACATTTTCACTATCATAAAACTCATTCATAACCATCATATAACCAATATAAATATCAAGGATATAACAACCATATAAGCCACATATAAACAAGTATATTTACCCATAAAATACCAAGGAGAAAGGGAGCTCTTATTGATGATTGCATAAGCCGACTAGGTATGGGACTTCCACGAAGCACCCGATCATAGACTAGGCTGAACCAAATATTTCTTTCAGCCAGTAGCCCTTGTGCCATATTCCAATAATGAATGTGGGATCTCATAAAACAAATAAATCAAAACCATCCATGGATTCCAGAGGCCAAAGCACCTCAACCCCCAACCAGTGATTCCATCTCATGGTCGGACATCACTCATTACTAGATTGGTCTCTACACAAGCTTTCCAAGGCTCTAGAGCATTTTTTCCAACCAGGTCTTCCAAGACTAGTAAATCAACCCATAGTTGTTGTCGGGCTTCCAAAGAATTTGTCCAACTAGGGCTTCTAGGACTAGTAACTCAACCCACCAAGGGCTTCCAAAGCATTTGTCCAACCAAGGCTTCCAGGACTAGTAACTCAACCCAAGTTGTTACAGGGATTCCAGAGCATTTGTCCAACTAAGGCTTCCAGGGACTAGTAACTCAACCCACAACCAAAGGCACAAGAAAACCAACCAGAAAACAAAAGTAAAACCCACAACACCATGGCATTATAGGAAATGGCAAGGCTAGGAAAATCCACTGTCAATATAGGAAATCCTCCATGCATTTGACATATCATAAAACAAGAAACCACATTCATATGCCATGCATGCCAAAACCAGTGAGGAAAACATACATGAAACCACCATGAAACCCAATTCCTGTAAGAAAAATCTGATGTAGTTGTTGATCTTGATGTCCTCTTGTGCTTTCCTGCTCTTCCCTTTCCTTCTTACTCCAAAAATCCAAGTATGCCACACACTTGCAAGAGTGATCCAAGAAACTCTAAGTGTCCAAGAGTATGAGAGAGAGAGAGAATAGAGAGAGAGTTAAAAAACTGAATTGACCAAAGGTACCAACTGACCCTTAGAAGCCTTTTTATCAATGAGGACTCTATTTTCTTCATTTCCCATCTTTTCCCTTCATTTTCCTTCTCACATGCAACCTGTTACCTTTCACCTCCCTTTTCTCCTAATTTCCATTATTTTCATAAATAAAATACCAATAAATGCCTCATGCATTTCCAAATCCTTTTCCATTGCCTTTTCCAATTTCCATAGCCATTAATTAATCATAAGTGATCCCCATCACTATGATTTTTTCCCAACATTCAGCTTGGAATACATGTCCTATGATCATGGTTATTATTTTTCCTTTATTAACTTTTACATGGATTTTTAACCAAGATTGTTACATGAAGACTCCTCATCACTGTGCCATATGGAGGTGGAAGAAGCGATCATGTTCTACCTTCAAGAAGACATAAAGTAAGCGACAACAAGGAATGGATTGACATTTCCATGTCATCATGTATTCCATGTCATCATTGTCATTCATGTCATGAATCATCATACAAAATACAAAGAGTCATGTAAGAGTCAAAAATTGATAGGGAAGTCAATCATTTATGAGGGTGGTCTAAGGGTCACAAGGGAGGTGAAGGATCACCCCATTTGTTATATATACCCTCTCACTATACAATCAAAATACTTTTCACCTTGGCTTCTCCCATAAGGCATCAAAGACACTGAGTTAGTACTCTTGTGGAGGAAATAGTGGCTCCAACACTCCACTATTGGAGCTAGTGATGTTCGTTGTATTCATGTATCTTGGGACTTCTGCTTAATATTTGAACCCTGATGGCCAACACATTTTTCATGCATGGATTATGAATATTTGTAAGATTGTTTTGTAAATGTTTATGATTCATATTTTCTTTCACCTGTACTGAAGTAGTTTAATATTTCAATTATTTTAGTGCTTATCATATTGAGAATGTGTTGTAGTGGTTGTAATGATCGTCATATCTATGTGTACTATTCCGCTGGATGTTAGACAAATTTTTCATATTTGTGTATGTTGGGTTGCGTTCTATTATTTCTATGACTAGCCCACGTAGTTAACCAGGGGGTTAAAAGGCGGGGCAAAGCCCCCCCTTCGTTGCACTGGTTGTGTAGCGGGGGGATCATAGGGGTTTGAGGGGTGCAGGTAACCCCACTCTATGGGGTTTGGGCAGACCCACTTATGGTTTTCTGCATGATTTTCACACATGTTTTTGGACGTGATGGTTTTCGGTCCATGGTTTTGGACGTGATGGTTTTTGGTCCATGGTTTTGGACGTGATGGCTTTCAGTCCATGGTATTGGATGCTTTGGCATGTATAAATATGTATTATAACATTAAAAGGAACATAATGAAAAATCAAGCTGGTAATCCCGTTTTTGGGATCTAGGAGAAATCTTTGTGTATATGTGTTTTATGTGTTATGCTCTCACATTGTTTATTTTATGTTTTTTAGAATTCATATGCAGGTAATTTCTGTACGAGGTTAAAACCTACATTTGGTATCAGAGCTGTTTTGGCTTCAAGGGGACACCTTTATTGCTGAGGGGTTTCGCTCAGGCCTATGGTAGACCTTGTTCAATGGGAGATCTGTGAGATTGATTCTGGTGGTGAAAGAAGATGGCAAGCAGTGGAAAGATAGAGATTGAGAAATTTAATGGTCAGAATTTTGAGTTGTGGAAACTCAAGATGGAGGATCTGTTGGTGGATAAAGATCAGTGGATCGTGGTAGATCTGGGTACTAAACCAATGGGAGTGTTCGATGAAGAATGGAAGA